>JANHFX010022063.1:0-17042 GCA_027560015.1 Chloroceryle amazona | reverse complement strand
GATGCTTTGCCTCCGGTTATCCCCCTGCGCCAGTGTCGGGCACAAACGGATGTGGGTTTTTTGAGGGACGTGGGTCTGCTTCACTCAAACGGGGGTCTCGAGGATTTTGAAGAGTGCGGCTCTTGACTCCATACACCCCGTGAAAAGTGGGGAGCGCGGTGCTGCTCCAGCTCCCGGGGGATTTGACGGTGGTGGAGAAGTTGCTGTGGGAGCACGGGAGTTCTGTGCGACTGCAGTGCTCGGGACCCAGCGTCACCCTTCCTTCAGCAGAAGCTGTCACTGATGCTTGCCGAGTACGAGACGGTCCGATTTCTTTAGTGCACAATGATTTATTTAAGCAGTATCATTCCTGACAGTATTTCTTGTGGCCAGGTGTGTTTGGGTGTGGATCCACACCCTCAGTCTTTTCACAAAATGGACCTTGCCATCACTCCCCCTGTGCTAATGAGACCATTACTCCTTCAAAGATAAATGTGGAGCAGATGGTGTGGGGCTTTTTAAAAAATTATTATTCTCTTTCCTGACTGTATGGGCTAACTTAATAAAACCAACAGCTATGCCCAAGGAGGTGTGTGACTGCTGGTCATGCAATCAGAGCCTGTCAGTTTGTCCTTCCCTGGGTTAGCTCATCCCTTCACACCCCCAGCTCAAAGTGGAGGCCACACATTGTGGCCAAAGAAGAAACCCAGGTTTGACTTTTTCCTTTGTTGTTGCTGTTTTTGAAGGCTGTGATCATCCTAAACCACAACTACCACAGGGGAAAGTGACAGTGACCTGTCACTTGTGATATTGGCAGGGATCCTGCTACCCACCTGTGTTTATGAACTCCTTTAGAAGTTACTGAACCTGCTGACTGTTCTAGTGAGGTTTAATCCTTGCCTGAGACTTTCCTGCTGCTCCCAGGAAATGCTGCAGGAATGCTGCAGGCCAGCACCATTGAAAACACCATGTCTATGTGATGTTGTGAAGGTCATTTGCCCTGTCCTGTGTTGTTCCCATCACCCAGACATGCTGTTTCAAGTTCAGGAAAAACTCTCATTGGGGCCTGCAGGCATTTTCCTGTTGCCCTCTGGGCTGGCACACTTCATCCCCTGGCATCTTCCAATACCTTGGCCTTGCTTGTGGTAGCCATAACAATAGTAACCAAGCCAGTTTGGGATTGCTCTTGGCTTTTAATTAAGGTCTGCTTAATTCCACTCCTATCTCATTGTGGGAAGAGTGACGGGCAGCTGCATGTTGTACTGAGCACGCTGCACCCACAGCCTGCCCTTTTTTCCTTTATTGCCCCCAAATTAATATCCACCAGTGGGTTAAATCAACTTGTGTTTTCACAGGCAGTGTCTTACCCGTTGATGTGGTTCCAGGTTGCTGCTGCAGCATCCTGGACACTGAGGGTAAAGGGCTTTGCTGCCAGTTGGCCTCTGCCAAGAGGATGACAATGTTTCTCAGATTTTGATGCCAGCTGGGGTTGTAAGTGGGTCTGTCTGGTGCCAGCTCCCTTCAATGTCTCTGTGGGTTTCTCTGGCTTTTGCTTCTGAAAACTGCTGACAATGTTATGGCTAATTTATTTATGGGGGTAACTTACAGGTCTGTAACAGACTCCTGCCTGTGTTTTAGCGATGGCAGCTGATAGCATCTTCTAAACTGCTCATCCCACAAGCCTGCAGGTCGTTGAGAGGTTGAAGGCAGGTAATACCTCTTTGCAGCATGAAAGTTGTCTCTGGGTTTTAGAAAAGCCCCCAATACAGTATTTAGACCTGTCTGGTTCGTGTGTTGATTTCAAATTAATGCCAATAAAAACATTTTTATCCCAATCAACCTTCAAATGCTTTTTCATCTTTGAAGACAAAGGTATAGCTACCAACAGTGTAATTAATTTTATTTAGAGCAAGCTTGTCTGTAGTATACACCGATATTTAAAAATCTCAGGAAGTTGAAACTAGTAATTGGGATGACAGAAACTCAAAAAGTAGTTAAATCCCAGCAATAGAGTTTGACTCCAGCAACGTGTTGTGCCTCTTGTAACCCACGCCTGCCATGTGTAGTGGGGTCAAAGTTTTAAAGACTTGCAAAGATCCAAAGAAAGGGGCTGTGGAAACAGAAATGTCTGAAAAGACCTGTTCTTTTTTATTTTTTTGGTCTGGAAGTAGGTTTTTATGCCATTATTCCTCCCAATAACTTAGTTGTATTAATTGATTGCCACTTTCTGTGTCTGTTTTTCAAAATACAATTCTTCCCTGTTGTTTCCTTGATCCAGTCCTGCTAATGGAGATTTGTGTTGAGGAAAGAGACACACTTCTTATAAATGATTTGTTAATTCATGTTTGTTCAGTGAGGTTTTTATTCACTTGTACCTAAACCCTCTAAATGTTTTGGATCGTACATGGGTTCAGTGCTGTCTGATACAGCATCTGGCAGATGCTTATTGCAGTACAAAGAAAGAAAAACATTTTGCCGTTCTTTTTTTTCTAGCGTGATGCGACTGAATGATACAGCAATCGAGGCACTTTGCTAATGCCTCGGAAAGCAGTTCCCTGGAAGTGATTCCCAGTTGCTAAGCAAAGGCTCTGCCAGGGCATGAGCGCTGTACATGATAAATGAGGCAAAAAGTAACCACCGAGGTGTACTCAATGATCCTGCCTGGCACTATCAGCCAGATAAGGACCGTGGGGTTTTCAAAACTGCCTCATTCCTGTGATGAGGGGCTTTTTGAAAACCCGAGGGGTGCTAATCTGTGGGGTTTGAGCATCCAAAGATGCTTCATGCCACGTGAATGATCAACGTGAGCCATAATCTCTGGCTTTTAAATCATCCTCTTGGTAAATTCCAGCAACTGCGCTCTTTAATTCAGAGGTGCTGTACCTAATTCTGTCTTAATCCTGCCTATCGGGGTTCACAAGCCTTATTCCAACCAGGGTGATGCTAAATTACTTTGGAAACTGTTAAATGTTTTGAAATAGTGACTAAATCTTTGCCAGTATTCATGTGCCAGTGCCAGGACTAAAAAGCAGTCACGGCTGTACAAGCAAATACGCCTTAGATGTGCAGTTATGTGTGTGATTATACCCTCAATCTGGCAATTATGTGTGTGATTATACCCTCAATCTGGCAAATTTGGTTTGCACCATCTTATCTCTGTTTTTCCACATTCAGTCTCAGCATCGTTTAAGAGAAGTGATTAATTTCTCCATCCTGTTCCAAATAACTTGCCCATCTTTCCTTGCTGCACCAGCTAACTTCGTCAGCAACTTTTTAATGGCTTTTCCCCTTTTTTACTTTCTTTTGGGAAGCATTTGCCACAAGATGGCAGTGGGGTCTAACATTTAAAGCAAGGTATTAGGGGGTATTGTGTATTAGGGTGTATTGTGGTTTCAGCTCCACAGCCCTGGCCCAGTCATCCTGGAGATGGTTTTCCAGATGAAACCACAGCATTAATCTATATTTTTTTCCCCATTCCACTGTGTCTGAGATATTTGGGGGGAATGTGTTGCTAAGAGCGTGTATTCACCCATGGTACTTGAACTCAAAAGCCTCAGGTGGTCTATGCAGTGCTATGGATGGAGGACTGGAGCAGATGCTCTCAACTTCATACAGCTCCTGGCTCAAATGCAATAATCTGGTGTTTAATGATGGCTGGGGAAGGATAAATCCATCTCATGCCTGCTAAAACTGGGCTTTGGGTGTGGCTCAGGCCAGGACTGGCCACGCAGGAGGTGAAAACTAGCCCATCTGGGACGTCTATAGACGAACTCAAGGCAGGGTCATCCTTACAGCTGGACGGGGCTGCTTGGGTTGCATGAATCAAAAGCAAAGGAATCCCCTGCACAACCTTGTGCTTTTGCACTACTTCTCCCTCCCTCGTAACATGGTTTTGGCTTACAGCTTGCCTGCCGCAGCCATTGCCACCACCCCTGAAGCTGGGGAGGGCTGGTCAGTTGATGGCTTCACCCATGCTTTGCTCCAACCACCCCAAGCATGGCAAGAGAGAGTTTCTCCTTTCCTGTGGCAGCCAAGGCTGTGCTGCTTCCTTCCTCAGCCCTCTTGCTGGGAACTCAGCTCCCAGCTGGGTGGCTGAGTTGCATTAATTTAGACATGATCTCATCATCTGCCAGCCACTAAAGCAATATCGATCCTGCATTTGGCCTCCATGTGAAAAACAACCCAACCGCTTCTCCAGTACCTGTAACCGCTGTCCCTGGAGGCCTTGGGAGTCTGGAAAATGAGCATTTGCCTTATTTTTTCACTGCTGGGGGTAAACATGTAACACATCAGTTATGTTAAGGACGTAGTCTTTAAGCTAAGGAAAGGATATTTTGGAACCGTCGTTCGTCTAATTAATACTGCTAAGCAGCTATGCCTTAAATAGTCTAAACATGCAGAGGTTTTTTTTCTCTCAGAGTCCTCTGTGTATCTGCTGTTTCCCTTATAATATTATCACTCTAAGAATCAGCATCACTTTCCAAAGCTTGGAGGAAGAGTTTGGGGGACAGCAGTAATTTTGACATTAATTACCACCCTAAAAAATTGCCTCTCTTCCCTCATTTACTCATCACTGATCTGCTCCTGGCGTGCTGCAACAGTGCATTCCTTGGATGCTTCGTCCCTGGGTGACCTACACCAAAGATTGTAAAGATTTTGTTTGATTTAAGTATATCGGCATAAGAAGAATGAATGCTGCTCTCATTGCTTGTAGTGTCGGTGGCATGTCACTGGCCAAAGAGAGGGGAAAATCTGAAGGAGGGAAGTTTTCCCGGGTATTGCTTTGGGGAGAGCTGGAACATATTGCAAAGGGAGCGACTGAAATGGGAGCTGGACTTTTTACTCAATTGATGTCCCCTCTAATTATTTAGATGGGGGAACAGTGTGGTGTCAAGCAGTGAAGGATACCGAGTGAAGTTTTGAGACGAGTGTTGTTGCACACTGTTGGAAGAGGTATGGCACAGGTCCTTGGGTCCCTTGAGAGGGCCAAGGTCAGCGGAAGGATTTTAGAGAGAGAGGGAGCAAATGTTTATGGTTAATCAATTAAAACCATTTCCCTTCTTTTAATTTTTAATGGGCTGAAGCTACCACTCCTACTTCCCTGGGCATTGCTTTCCTTTGGCTCCCGGGAGACTTGAAAAGCAAGCCGCAACCCGGGGATATCGCACTTCTGAAGGGCATTGGATGGCACCTCTCTGCCGGGTACGGCTCGGCGTCCGTCTGTCTGTCACCAGCAGCCTTGGTGACCAACACCACCTTTGCCATTGTATCCATCTGGTGCTTCTTCGCTGCTGCGGCAGCACATCAAAGGCAGCTAAACTGAGCTTTGCCATCTACCTCCTCCAAAAATAATATCAAGCATGTATTTATTAATCTATAAATATATAAAATAATTAAAGAAGTCAGATTATTTGATACGATCCCTGGCCCTTATGAGAAAGGATGGGCAAGATGGAAGAATTAACAATTTTCTCTGTGGCTTTTAATGAAAACTTGACTTATTTGACTTTGCTATTTATTGCTCGATTTTGCACTAAGGAAAGCTTAAAGCAGGGTGCCACAGCATCTCAAACCTGATCATTACCACTGTGGCTAACAGCTCATGCATCACCTGCTGGGCCTCAGCACCTTCGTACCAACACCCCGCTGCGCAGTGGGTGACTACCCAGTCCCTGGTGGCAGGATCAAGCCCGGGACAGGCAGGGGATGAGCTGCCACTGCCCATCCCCAGCTGACAGAGTTGTTCCCAGTGGCGTCATCATAAATTCTTCCTTCTGCCTATTTTTAAATGCCTCAAGTCCTGAAGCTTTTGGAGCCTCCCTTGGGGGACTAAACCACAGGCAGACAGATTTTCAGGCAGCTGCCAGATTACCGTATAACCCACCTTCCGCCTGCCCAGAGCTTGTCTGCTTTGGTTCTGAATCCCCTAAAATGTGATTACATGTAAGCTTTAAACCTATAGCTGTGCTCCCAGGCAGGGTCAGGATAAAATGCTTTTCTCTTTCAGATATGTGATGCGAGTTTATTAAAAATAAAAATAAAAAAGGCAGATGGGATCTAGCAAATGCGTTGTGTTATTTTTCTGTGGCGGCTTGTGGACGTCACTTGGTTTGGAGGAGAAAAAGGGTCCTGTGTCTCCCTTGCTGCTGCCTTTTCAGAAGCAGTGTGTAGATGTGGGTATATATGGTATTGTAAACTGCTTGCCACTATTGCTCTTTAGCTGGCTGCATTTTAGTCCCAGCAAGTGTCATTTTTGTCAGAACTCTACTCTGGAAAAGGTAATTCTCTCATGAAAATAATCCCTTGGGTGGTGAAATATATCCAAGTAAAATGAGATAGAAAGGACTAATAAAAGACTGAGAGTCCCTCTTCGCAGCTTTACTGATGAGAAACTTTGGGAAAAAGCCTTCCCAGGATATCTACTTGGTTGCCTGCAGAGTTTATGCAGGGAAATATATTTAATATACCTTTCCTGGAAAATATCTACCAGAGCTTGGCGAAGGGCTTTTTAAAGAGCTTTACCCTCTGTTGTGATCTTCTGTCTGGAAAAGATGAGGACTGTTTTTTTGGTTTTGTTTTTGGGTTTTTTTTATAGGGTTTTTCTATGTTTTTGCACAAATGAAGTGTGGGCATGTGAAGGCCATGCTAAAAAAGCCAGAGGAGGGAGGCTGAGCTTAGGACTGTGTGTGTGGTAACAGGAGGTAGGATGCTTTGGACCCTGGAGGATCTGCAAGCACAAATGGTGTTGCTTTTGCGTATTTATTTTGATCAAATCTATATTTGGGGCAAAGCTTTGTGCAAATTACTACACAAGAGGGGGAACAACCTCTCCAGCAGTGCAATCAAATCTCTTGCCTGAGTCTAGTGGACTCTTGAGAGGTGGAAAGATCAGGTGGTGGTCACATACCTGAGTGAGAAAGGGACTCTATGAGTCCTCACCCAGGTCTGTCCTGTCAGTGCTGTGGCTTGTGGACTCTGCCCCAACTCACCTGGACTCAGCCCTGAGCAACCAGCTGTAGCTGCAATGTTGGGCATGCTGGGAGTGGACCAGAGACCCTCCAAACAAAATTTTTCTTTCTGGGGTTTCTGAGATGATGGTGGCTTGGTGCTCCTTAACTCTTTTAAGTTAAATCTGCCAGCAAGGTGGTTGTGACTCTACTTGGACCTCATAGGAAGAGGGTCAACCAAACCTTTGATAGTCTGGGAGACCAGAGATGCTGCACAGCCAGGGAGGGACAAACCCGCATTTGGTGCAGGCTCTAGTGACATCCCGGTGAGCCTGTGATCAGGACTAGGTCTGCCATCCCCCACTAAACTCCCATTCTGCTGCATCCACCAGCTTCAGTTTTGATTGCTGCTCAATGATTAGATTAACAAGAGCTGCTTCATTATCAAATGGCTTCCTCTCTTTTCAGGTAGAAGTTTGAATAAATCCCCCAAAATGCATGTCAAGGGAAAATGTTTCACTGTAGCACAACTAAACTTATTTAAACAATGTCAGGCTAAGTAAAAACGCACCTTTGAATCCTTCTCTGCTGTTGAGCTCAGCTGGTAAAGACACCATTGGTTTGGAGGGGGGAGGGAGGGGGGCTTTTGCAATGCGTTCCCATGCATTTGATTCCTATGTAACAGAGTAGGTATAACTTCTCATTTGGTATAAATGTCAATTAGAACAGGATATTACATGAAGTCCTAAACCACAGCTGATGGCTTTCCTGAAAGATGATGAGCTGTGATGAACAGGCTGAAGCAGCTTCATGTTATGCTTCCCCTCCCAGGAGATGCTGCTGTACCTCTGAAAGAGTGAGGGTCCATTAACAGCATCCATTAAAGATGTGAGGAGCATTGCAGACTGTTTTATATAGATATGCATGTATATGTACACTGGAGAAGGGCTGCTTGCTCTCTCCAGGACTTGGAAACCTTTCAACTTTAATAGAGGCACATTATGGATGCGCATCCTGGTACAGCAGTGGGTGAGCATGATATTAAGGTCTTCCTGCCCTGTGTTGATGTACAATGTGGGTAGAGATGGTAGAAAAAAGAAAAACTCAAGATGTAACTAAGCACAAAGAAAGTTTTGCCTCCCATTTGACTTTAATTTGGTTTATTTTGTGCTCCCTTGGCATCGGCTTTCTTGGTGTGTGTGTGTAGTTTTGAGACATTGGTGTGTAGAACGGGGTAAAAACATCCACCTGCAACGTCCCATATAGCAATAAATTAATTACAGCCTGATCGTGCGACTAAGATTCAAACAGCATGCAGACACATGGGTAGAAACCAAAGTATTAATTAACAGATAAGGCTCAGAAGGTAACTGTGCAGGCGGCAAATAGGCTCAGGACATCAGGATCTTAATATCTGAGGTTTCTGGCATATTTTTGCAGTAATGGAGTACAGTGTGAGGCTGTGATTGATTCCAGCGAGTGCAACAGGATGGGAATTCTGAGTTATTTTCATTTGCATTTTGCAATTTGTAATTTGTTAGCAGAACTTCTATAAAATCCTCCAAGATAAAAATTACTTCCAGGAAGTTAAATGTCTAATCACTGTCTAAATTCTGTTTTTGAAAAAATAAATAAAAAATTCTGTTGCATTGTTTGTAATACGGGATTGGGTCCCACATCTTGTAATTCTATTTTCTGTTTATGTATCTGCATGCGATGTTGTCAGTATTAAACTTCTTTCTTTCAACTTCTTTCTTAAAACTTCTCTATAATCTCCTTCCTATGCTGAGGGTTGGCCCAAGAGCCATGCTCTGTACTATTTATCCTGAGGTGTATGAAAGTGGGAAGGATGACTTGAGCAGCTCATGTCCCGAGATCCCAAACCACCTGAATAGCCTAAGGTGTGTGCCAAATTTTGGGTGAACTGTAGATGTCTTTGGTATCATTATTGAGCCGAAATGCAACTTTCATAACTAGAATTAGTGCGTGTGGCAGGAATGGGTCCCTTAAGAAACTCATCCTGAAGGGTGGCTTCCAGCTGGGCTGTTTTTAACGGTTTGAAGGCATGTCAGAAGCTACTGTGGTGCAGAGAAAGATGCAAAAAGAGACACTGTGCTTCAGATAAGGCTGGTGGGGGGTTGCTAGACTGCATCACTGAAGAATTTATTAAAAAAAAAAAAAGCAAGCTAGAAGGAGGAAAAGAGTCAAATGTTCCCTCTTGCTAAAGTCTGTGTTTTTCTTGAAAGTTAAAATAAATCTGTGCACTGAGAAGACTCTTGTGGCAATACGGCAAGCACAAAAAAAAGTTAGATTTGAAGCAAGCTGGGAAGGCAGCACGGTGAAAACCTGTGAAGGAGCAAACAGCTCTTGAGACGCTTGAGTGGGTAACCCTGCTTTACAAAATTGTTGTGCAATTACTAGAGGGCAGCTTTTGTCCCATGTCTGTAGGAACGTGACCAGTACTTTGGGGCTGCAATGGTATAGCTCAGTGGCAAGAAGATCTTAGAGTTTTGTGTTTGGTGGGAAGTGGCTCCAAGCTGGGTTGGGATTGTTACCTCAGTCAGGAGCAGAAGGAAATGCAGGCTGCAGTGTGACAGAGAGTGTTTTTGATAAAATAACTGGAAAGTTGCTTTAGCCTGACAGACAGAGGGGAAAACATTGGCAGTAACAAGGCTGTGTCTTCAAGGGTACTCCGAGGCATTTTTGCTTTTCATCTCCCAGCACTTATCACTGGAGGGCAGTGGTGTCTGAGAAGATGACTGGAAGAAGAAAACCACGGGTAAAGAACATGGCATAGCTCCTGTGTGACTGATACAACATACACTCAATGTCTTGAGGATGTCATAGAGCAAGGATTTTATTATTTAAGGGTATTTCCGTGTTTTGCAGTACCTTGAAGTCACATCTCATAGCTGGGTGATGTTTGGTTATGTTGTTCCTGTCCCTATTACAACACCGTGCAGTGCCACGCTGACTATATCAATGATGCTGTGGAGGGTGGGTTGCAGCACACCCCTCTGCCTCAGTTTCACTGCCTGGACACCCAGAGGGCTCAGCCACGTGAAAATAAGAAAAATTAGGTGATTTGTTAAATGTGCATAACTTGGGTGATAAGCATGGGCAAGGGGGATGAGCTTGCCTTGATGAACGGTACTTTGGCACCTAGAAATGTGGGATGCCTCCAACTCACCCACATCCGTTTAACAAAAGCTCTTCCCGGTGCAGTCCTGAAGTTGTCCAGGCAGGGGATCACTTATGTATGAAGAAAGCAGAGACAACCTGGACATTTCAATCCAAGCACTTCGTCTCTGTATGAAAAATCTGGGCTTGTTCATTGCAATCAAGGGAGATGATGCTCTTTTGGGGTAATTTGGGTTTCGTTCAGCACAGACTGTATCTACAAGTTTCAGTTCTCCAGTGTGCTATGGGTATTGGGAAGCTTTGCATTGCTGTGGGCTCTTTTAAATCTTGTGGTGCAGATGAAATAGGTCGGGGTAACCCCAACCTTGACCTTCATAAACAAGGGTCACAAATGTCTCCTTGATGCATGGTGCAGCTCTGAAGAGACAGAATAAGCATAGAAATCATTTGCTGCACAGCCCTGGCTTGTTTTCTGTTGCTCCCTTCCACAACAATTCCCCCTTGGTTCTTTTTGCCCTTCCGTTCCTATTCTGCTCCCACAGCTCTCCTGGGAGAGCTACAAGATGATGAATTCTCCACTATTGGTGGCTCCACCAGTACCATCGCGAAGGACTAAGAAGTTGAATGAAGAACAGTATTTACACACTGTTGCATACGACAGCTTGGCCAGTTTTAGATAGGCATCAGAGATGATTAATTTTTCATGCCCTGTTCTCCACAGGTTTGGGCATCCATGAGACAGTATCTATTCACGCATAAGCCCAGAAGAAAGGCTCAGGCTTAATGTTTGTGCTCTGCAGACATGAGATGCATACCTTGTCACAACTCATACCCCAGCAGAGTGAGGAGTCATAGAATTGTTTTGGTTGAAAGGGACCTTCAAAATCATTGAGTCCAGCTGTTAACCCGGCACTGCCAGGTCAACACTAAACCATGCACCTTAGCACCACATCTGCATGGCTTTGAAACCCCTCCAGGGATGGAGACTCCACCGCTGCCCTGGGCAGCCTGGGCCAGGCCTTGATGATTCTTTTGGGGAAGACATTTTTCTAATGTTCAACATAAACCTGCCGTGGCACGACTTGATGCTATTTCTTCTTGTCCTATCCTTCATTCACTGGGAGAAGAGACTTGACCCCACCTGGCTACAACCTCCTTTCAGGGAGTTGTTGAGAGTGAGAAGGTCTCCCCTGAGCCTCCTTTTCTCCAGGCTGAACAATCCCAGGTCCCTCAGCTGCTGATCACAAGACTTGTGCTCTAGACCTTTCCCCAGCTTCATTGCTCTTCTCTGGACTTGCTTCAGCCCCTCAATGTCCTTCTGGGAGTGAAGGGTCCAAAACTGAGCCCAGGATTCCAGGTGTGACCTCACCAGCGATGAGTACAGACAGGGGTAGGTTCCCTGCTCCACTCCTGCTGCCACACTAATGCTGATACAAGCCGGAATGCTGTGGGGCTTGTTAGGGAGCAGGTTGTGTGAACACCTGGGTAGGTAGAGGACACACTGTCTTCTTGGCAACTTTATCTCTGTCTTAGGCTGCCTCTCTATCTCAGAAAAGGACTATTGAATACTGGGGAAAAAAAAATCAAAGCAGTATAAAAGGCTTATTGTTCTGTTGTTTGTTTGTTTATTTTCCCATTGATTTTTCACACTCTCTCAGGAAATGTGTGTCAAGGTAAAGGATGAAATCTGTATGTTCCCTTTCATCACGTAATACACAGCTGGGTTTTTACCATGGTGTTTTAGCAGTCGGGCTCTCCCTGCCGGGAGCACATTTCTTGCTTTGATCTGCAGTTTTATTATCAGATGCCAAATACAGGGAAAGGACTCACTTGCCTTTTTGGAAGCACAGACCAGAGTGATTGGTCCCCCTTGCAGGAACCCTGATGTTTTGCATCTTCCCTTCCCTGCATAACTCAGCACTGCTGGACCAGAAATAGTTGAAGCAAAATTGGTATTTGTCCCTTCTCCATGGCATTAAAATAATAATTACAAAAAAATATTTCAAAGTGAATGTTTTATCTTTTTGATAGGAGATCTCTTGTGGCAGCATCAACCAGACACTCATTCCTCTGGGGTAAGATGCTGTGAAAAAAGTGGGTTGACTTGGTGTGGTTATTTTGGATATGAAATTTCCTCCTCCATAAAACCATATGTTTGGGAGCAGAAGTGCAAAACTGCATGGGAAAGGGAAGTGGAAATCATGTCATGGATCAACTGAAGGCCAGTTTTCCAGAAATTTTGGTGCCTGATTAATCTTTTCTGAGTCTGTGCAACTGAATCTATCCTAAAGGCTCAGTGAAGATAATCAGTTTATTGCAGAGACTATTTGCATCCAAAAGATGTTGAAACCCTTGTGTCTTGCCCACCCAGCTCCTGCTGCTGCAGCTTATTATTAACTCTTGCACCCATTTTGACTGGGTTGACCCATAACTTGTAGTTGTTACTCTGATACCAGAGAGCAGGTACAACTGACTTTCATCTTTCATGTTGGTTGACTTCTGTACTGGGGGGGCTTCCTCCCTCTCACTGTTGCCTAATAGTAAGTAGCTAAAAATCAAGTCTCTTTAAAAGGCTTTAAACAAAATGTAAAAATATGGGGGGGGAAATTCACATGAATATATGGGTTAGTTGTCTGCTGAAATTATGTCATTAATCTCCCCGACTAGTGTCTCTTTGATTGCTCTGGCCCAAGCAAGCATGCAAAGCAGCCCATTTGAGCTGGGCTTTTTTTCCCACAATAACTATTCTTCTGACCCCATTCTGGGTCTGTGATTCATTAGGAACTGGAAGCAGCAGTTATTTGCGTGGGCGCTGGATTCACTCATCATGCAATCGTTTTCACATTGTGAGGCATAACACGGAGCTGATAAAGGCCATACATCTGCATTCTGCCTGCACTTCCGGACTCAAAAGTCTGCAGGATGTTGGGCTGACAGCATTCGTAAACTCAGTGCGTAGCCTTGTTTTAGAGAAAGACACTTTACAATTTCATTTATATCCACTTTTGAGCCCTTTTAGCATGCTTGAAAGATGTCAGATGGCAGAAGAATGAATGAAAATTACTTTAGTTTTAATAAGGGGGTATCTCATAAGGTCAGCAAGGCTGGCTGTGCTCATCTAGCCTGATTTGCAGGAGACGGGCCATTAGGCTTTTCAGAGGTTTTGTTTTCACTAGTGTATTTCTGTCTTTAAAAAATAAATTAATAAAAGAAAATCTTCCAAGTGTGGTTTAAAAATTTGCTGGTGACTGAGAGAGCACCATGGTCCCCTGTAAACCTCTGAAAAGATTAATTGCCCTAATTGCTCTGCCTTAAATATTTGTTCCACATTTCAAGCCTGGATTTGTCTAACTTCACAGTCCTGCTGTCTAATCTTGTTCTCACTCTTTGCTGGATTAGCCATCCGTTCTCACGCTTCTCCCGAGAACTTTTCCGACAGCAGCTCATCACTTTTAACCTCCCCTCTGCTGAGATAAAAAACCCTGGAGCTGGAGACATGCTCAACAAGCTCAAGTTTTAAGTCAGCCAGTTTACAGCAGCCTAATTACATTGCTGTGAATGCTTTTTCAACACAATTTGCAGGCAGTTTAATAAAACTTGCTAAGTTCATTCCACGAGCTCTCTTTTTCGTAGATCCATGTAAATTGGCATTCGTTATATTGCCTTAATTTCTTCAGCAATTAAATTGAGAATCACACATCCCAAAGAATGTCCAGGATTGATGTCAAGCTGACACAATTACCTGTGCAATTCCATTTACCCACTAAAAATCTTCATGGAGTGCTTGCTTTCCTCTGGCTCTCCAAAAGTTTTTCTTGCTATTTCAAAACTTACTGAAGATCCTCAGCAGAGAAAATATAATGCCTCTTTAGTCCACTTTAATTTGAAAAGCCAGCCTATAAAGACCCGATCCACTGTTTTGTAATATTTTTGCTATCCATAACATGTCCCATTCTCTGTTTTATCTGTTAACAGGCTGACCTGTAAGATTTATTTTTTTTTTAATTCAGAGACTTGCCCAATAATGATATTTTGCCTGCCTAAGGAAGCTATGGCCATTGAGTTTATTGTCCCAATCATGCAACTCTTCATGTCCCCTTCAATTAATGTGAATTAAGTGGAATTTGAGCAATTCCAGTGTTTATCATAGAATATCAGGTTGGAAGGGATCATCAGTCCAACCTTTCAAGGTAAAAAAAAAAATATATATATATAGTTTGAGATGTCCCAGCACCCTGTCAAGCTGAGTCTTAAAACAGTCCAATGTAGGGGAATGCACTGCTTCCCCTGGGAGATGATTCCAATGTCTAATTGTTCTTATGGTGAAAAATTTTCTTCTAGAGTGTCTTACTCCCCAGGAGTAAGTTGTACCCACTACCCCTTGTCTTTTCCATGTGACTCCTTGTAGAAAGGGAGTCTCCGTCTTCTTGGAAGCCAACTTTTATGTACCAGTACATGGTAATAAGGTCTCCCCATAGCCTTCTCTTCTCAAGTCTGAACAAACCCAGTTTTCTCAGCCGTTCTTCATATGGCAGCTCTTCCAATCCTCTGATCATCCCTGTGGCCCTTCTCTGGACCCTTTCCATCCTGTCTGCATCTTTTTTGTTTATAGCCAGGCTGTGCTGCTGCTGGGCAGAAGACCTTCATTCCAGTCTTAGCAGAGCTGTGCTAACACTTCCATTTTATTATACAGAGGCCTTCTTTTTTTCCTCCTTTTACTTCTATGTCTTCTTAGTCTAAGGTGCCTGGTCCCAAAAACAGAGATGGTCTTTCACCTGGAGACCACTGGGATTGCCACAACTCTCTTGCAATGGATGGACTTGGGGTGGCTGAGGATGTCTTCATTCCTCTAGAGATGAGGCTGCTGCTGGTATATCCTACATGGCTCCTGGCTTGCTAACCCATATACGCTCCTACATATACATGCTGTATAGGTCTTTAGGTATGTTATTTGCAGCTGCTGTGCTGAGAACTCAAGAATAACCTTTGAGCTTGCATGATTTTTTCTGCTCCTCCTCTTTCCGGTGGTCCCATCACAAGGGTTTCTCTCTCCAGCCTGTGTCTTAAGAGGTGTTTTTTAGTAAGAAATGGTTTTGAGGGAACAGCTGAGACACTGTTTCAGGCTGTTTCGGTTGTCTGAGTGTCTGTTCACAGCAGAAGCTGCTTGAGCCTAATACTTTGCTAATGAAACTATTGAGGTAATGATTTCCTAGTGTGGAGGAAATATTTTCCACTGACATTATCTTGGTCTAGTGTTCAGACCCGTGCAATGATAATGGGATAATTATGATCCACTTTTATGTGATTAGACATTGCTTTCATTAAGGATGAGTGTTCCTGAAGAAGTGAAATGTCATCCTATTACTGACTGATCTTTAAAACTTTTAGGTGGTCTCTCTCATTTTTGCGTTTTCAAGTATAGTTTCCACTCATATACATTCAAAGAGGTATTCAGCATAAAGTAATCACTGTGTTTATCAGTGTGATAAAGCAGGCCTGGCACACTAAAATAAATGACAGTTTACTGATCTCTAACCAATAAAAACGTCCAGGAGGTTAAACAGATTTTTCTTTTTAAGCGTACTTCTCATTTAAGAGCACTGAAGGAAAATTCAGGCTTGAAATGAGAAATGATGCAGTTTCTTTTGGGACTCACATTGCTGGCATCTCCTAAATAAGATCAAGTGTTGCATGGAGGATGTAACACTGGTTCCAGTGTGGGGGCTCTGATGGATTTGCCTATTGAGAAGCAGTAGGACAAGAAGAAGAAATTCAGGACAGCTTGAGTGACATGTTGTTTGGTGGAGGTGAGCACTGGCCGTGTTTCCTATGGACCTACATTGCCTTTCCCAGAAGAGTGATGAGATGAAGGTACTACCTTAGCCAGAGAGTAATGGTGTATGGTGCCACAGGAGAGGACCCAGCAGCCTATCACTGATGGGACAAGTTAAGTGAACGGGGGGGTGTTTGCAGACTGCAAAATACACGTGCTTTTTTAACAGGTAATTAAATGGCACATGTTCATGTGGACGTTATTTGCAGACTTGGAGATTTGCAGCTACTGGCCTCGTGAAATTTGAACCCCCATATTCCAAGTTATTGTGTGGCCACAACTGACAAACAGAAAGAGGAGAATAAAAATCCTGAATTAAAAAAATCCCAGTGAACAGAAGTTTATGTGGAAAAGGAACATTATTTCAGATTGTGAAGAGCTTCAGAAGTATATCTCTAGTTACAAAAAATACCAAGTTTGAACTTAAAATAGTGTCTGAGCAGGAGATTTCACACCCAAACTGCAGGATGCCCCAGTATAGTAAGGACCTGCTGTTGAGCTCTGAAAACTCAAAACGACTGCTGGCCAGGGAGTAAAAGGTCTATTAAACCCAGACTACTTGTATTTTTACATGGCCAGACTCTCCTCATTTCTTCATTGCTTTTTAGCTCAGATCAGCTTGCTAGTGCAAGGAAAAATGGGTTTCGTACCACTGTGTGGGGGAAACGGGGATGGGTCAGGTCTCAACAGAGCATTAATTCCAATCACCTTTAAGTCTGCGGTTGAACAGATGGATGCTGCCATTGTCTTCCTAGCCACAAAGTCTTATGGAAGGGAAAGGAGATAGGGAAGTAAAGAGCATATGTAGATGTATGATATGACTCTTGTCTTGTGGAGGGGTAGAGGGGCTGTGTGACATGGTTGCTGTGACCAACCTCTCTCTCCATACGTGTGCAGAAGAAGTGACTGATGGGGAGAGGCTGCATGAGTCTCTGGGTACCCACCATGCAGCGGTAAAGGATGGGAGCAGTTTGAAACACCAGATGAGGTTACCAGGCAGTCCTTTACTGCTGGAGGTTAAATACAAGTGGTGGATGAAAAGCTGGGCACGAGCTGGCACTGTGCACTCCCAGCCCAGAAGCCACTGGCACCCTGGGCTGCATCCCCAGCAGCGAGGGCAGCAGGGCCAGGGAGGGGATTCT
>JANHFX010022061.1:5855-27029 GCA_027560015.1 Chloroceryle amazona | reverse complement strand
GGACCCGCACCGGCACCGCACCCCGCCACCCCTGCCCCGCTCACCGGGGCTGGACGGGCCCGGCCCGTCGGGTCCTGCCGAGCCACCGCTCACGTCCTTCTTTAGTACCCATTTTTATACTGCTGGTATCAAGCGTGCCGGGCGGGGGGTCGTGCTTCCCCTTCCCCCCACTGCATTCTTTAGCAGAGAGGGTCCTTCTGCCCGGGATGGTGCTTTAATACTTTGGCTTTCTTTTTAAAAGTATACTTCTGTTCAGAATACCCAGCAGCACCAGTGGTGCAGTAGCTGCACCTTTCTATCTATTTTATCACCCCCGTGTCTGCTGTGCTGCCAAGTAACAGGGGTGAGGATGACTAGGCAAAAAGTTGGGGTATCTGACTGCAGTGTTCCTTTCTTTTTCTTACAGCTTCGGGTTTTGGGTTTATTTGTGCCTGTTGCTTCTTTCTGCTTTGCTGGAAAGATGGATCGTTAGATACTTTTAAACCTGAGTGCTTTCCGCACCTCCCAGCATCTGCTGCCACTCTGTCGCTGCTTACCCGCTCTGTCCATTTGCTCACAGATTATGCTGAACTCCCTGCACAAGTACGAGCCACGGATTCATATAGTGCGAGTGGGTGGCCCGCAGCGGATGATCACCAGCCATTCCTTCCCAGAGACCCAGTTTATAGCCGTGACGGCCTACCAGAACGAGGAGGTACGCACAGCAGGGAAGGAAGGAAGGATCCCAGTGCTAGGAGGTTTCCAGTGGCAAAGTGCATTGTTACAGAGCGAAATAATGGATCTCCTACAGTATTTTTCAGTTCTTTCTCTGCTTGTTTGAAGCTAAATATGAAAAATTAAAGTAATATATGTACAAGCCCTGTGAATGTGTAATAGTACCAAGTTCTGAGCACTGCCTCAATATGTACTGCATATTGGTATGCATAGTGGTAAGCAATAGAGGTGTCGTTTTCAGCTACGCAGTGAATTAACTGGACATGCCCTTTTCACAGCTGGCCTTTCCCTTTCGGCCAAAATGCACACTGATGTTTAGTCAATCTGCAGATTGACAATCTCTTTGAGATTATTTTTTTTTGTATGCCCATTCTGCTCTGGCTTGAAATGTGAAGCTTTTTGTAACTCCTTAGTGTACTCCCTTCCCTAGCTGTTTCCTTAGCTGATCAATAAACCCAGGCAATTCAGTCTCTTAGAATCTGTCAGAGGAACTAATTCCTAGCCCTCTGCTAATGCTGCAGAGTTTAGGGACCGTGTGGTGTCCATAGGGTGGTATAATGGGCAAAATCTGATGTCTTCACAAACCTGTGATTTCACTAACTGCAGGGGATAGTCCTAACTCAAATCCTAATGTCTGTATGATGATGAATGGTGATACTTGTGAATAAAGATATTTGTTGTTGTTTTTAGATCACAGCTTTAAAAATTAAATACAATCCGTTTGCAAAGGCATTTCTTGATGCAAAAGAAAGGTGAGAGCTCTTCATTCTAAAGTGTGGATTTTTTAACACAGATTCATAAAAGCGTATCCTTAACTAACGCAGCATGGTTTCTTTTCTAGAAGTGATCAGAAAGACATGATGGAGGAAGTGGGAGAGAATCAACAGTCTGGGTATTCGCAGTGTACGTTTCCTTTCATTCTGCATCATGAACATAACTTTGATTTCTTCCATCTCATCTGTTAAGTTACGCAAAACTTGGAGAGCAGTGCTTGCTGGAGGACTTGTTGGCTCCTAGGGAGAACGATGTTACCAGTCCTTATGGTCGTGGTTCATGCAGGTTTATGATGGCATAAACATTATGATCTGTGTGTGTGTTTCAGACTTTTCTGTATTTCATTCAAAATCCTTTAATAGAATCCTGTGGTTATGTTCATGCTCAAAAAACCGGCCGCCTTTCTATGCATAGACAGCAATGTTCATATGATATGGAGACACAAGTTTATTTCAAAACGCAGCCTAAAATGATTGAAATCACTTAAGGTTTAGGCCCTTGAGGAAAAAGGGACATTTAGGAAAGCAGGGACGTTTGCTTAAGAAGGTTTTTCAGATTAATGAAAAGCCTCAGTTTTTAATGATTTCTCTTTCAACAGATTATTGCCAGAAAATGCCTGCAGGGAAGTTAAGTTGCAGTAGGAATTATTTTGTTTTGGTGAAAATACTTGATTTGCAAGAGTTTTTCATAGCGGTCTGAGGAACATCAAAGTCAGCGATAGATTGTGACTCCCAAAGAGCAATTTAAACCTAGCAGTTACTGAGCACACGCTACCTATGTAAGGGAGTTTTAAATCATTTCATTATTTCCTTACTGTGATTTTAATTAAGTGGTGATTTAAAAAGTAATTCTAGCTTGACATGGGGCTTTTCCTAAACTGTAATCTAATTTCCTTCATAAAATCACCTCGGAAAGATGTAAAGATCCAGATTTTTCAGCCGCGTTGAAACTGTTTCCTTTTCTGAGTGTGCATTTCCTCGCTGACTAATTACTTATCTTGTTGCTGTTATTCTTTCCCTGCCTGGCTGCATTATGTACCCACTTCACAAACCTCTTGCTTCCCCACAGTAGGTAGCTGGCTTATTCCCGGGACCGGGGCTCTGTGCCCACCTGCCAACCCGCACCCTCAGTTCGGAGCCCCTCTGTCGCTCTCCCCTGCTCACAGCTGTGAAAGGTACTCGTCGCTGAGGAACCACCGTCCTGCCCCCTACCCCAGCCCCTACACCCACAGAAACAACTCGCCAAGTAAGTCTGACGCTGCAGCTCTGAAATGATGGGGAGCGAGCCGGGGGATGTACGCTTTGAGCAGTGGGAATCTTGAGTGGTGACACAAACCGAGGTCGCCGTCTGCCTCGGTTTGTGCAGGGGGCGTGGGGCCAGCATTGCAAAGAGATAAGGACAGCGAGTACGTGTTCCCAGTTGATGGAACAACTGAAAGGGTGGAGGACTGCCTCTGCTAATTGTTTAGATTATATTGTGCTGGATTTGTCTCGTGCTCTTGACTTCTTATAAGCAGTGAGTTTAAGCGTTGACTTTGCAAAGGTTTTTGAAGGTGCGGATGTTAATCACTGGTTACAGGCAATGCAAAGGGATGAAGCAGTATACAGCTGGTGCTGTCGGTGTCGCTTGCACGATAATAACACACAATAACTGGGGCCCGATCTGTCGGTTTTACTGGCCTGTCGATGCTAACAGTGCGTTACGGCTGCTCTCAATGAATGTATCCCAGCTGAATGCACAGAAACAATGCGGAGCTGAGCAAACTGGAGATCTACTTAAAAGCTGTGCTCAGAAATACCCAAAGAGCTTAAGGCTTAGTGTCTTAAGCCATAGGTACTTCAGGGAGAGAAGGGCATTTTTAACAGTAATTTATTCTTTTTTTTATATTTTTTTATTATTTCTTCTGGCAAAAGCCTGTTTTTGATCTTCAGCTTGCATGGATATGGAAGCTTCCAATTAAAAATATTTAATGTTTTGAATTCTGAAGTAATACACAGGCTTCCAGACGCAGCCTGACCAACCTTGTATGTAGCTTTGTAGCTCATTTGAAAGTGGAGAAGTAGGTTTCTGTGGGCTTCCCTTGCATTTTATGCAGTTTTATGCAAGTTTAATGACTTGAAACGGAAAAAAGAACAAAACACATCCAGTTTTGCTTGTTCCCTGATCCTCATCAAGGACCCTCTTCTCCTTCCCTTAGCCAGCAGCCATAGCAGCTTCTTTCTCCCTATGGATGGCTGTGTAGTATTCCCTTTATGGCTCCTAGTGTTTCTGCTGTGTTGGGCAGCCAGTTTTGATCACAACCCGACCAGTTTAAGCCCCAGTTTAATCCTGATGGTGCCCAAGATAGACTTCAGAGCCCACTGTGGCATGCTTAGCTCAAAAATGAGTGAGCATGGCCACTGATACGCTTGTTATCCAGGGCTGCCAAACTGTTACTGCCAGGGTAGATGATGGGGATAAAGGAGGTGCCCTGGAAGAGAGACTGGGATGCTGTAAGGATCCTGCCTCTTCCCACTGACCAAGTAAGGAAGAATGGGCTGAATTAGCAGCTGATTTGAAGACAGCTTTTTGGCCATAGGTCCTTCACAGAAATAAGACTTTGCAGTTGTAAGTTGAGCAAAACACCACCTCAGCAGGGACAGTTCCAGTGAAAGGGTAAGTTGGACATCATTAGTAGCTGACTTCATTTTTCTGTGGGATGTTTGTGGGATTTTTTTGTTCGTTTGTTTGGCTGGTTTGGTTTTGTTTCGTTGCAAGGCAGTAATGTCAACTACCAGTGTTAAAGCTGTACATTGCATCTGAGTACAAGATCAATTTTTTGGTCTGATTCGAGTATGTTTAAGGGCTTACTTGTTTTCTCAGCAGCCTATGCCGATAACTCCTCTGCCTGCCTTTCCATGCTGCAGTCCCATGACAACTGGTCCTCTCTAGGAGTTCCCACACACACCACGATGCTGCCCATGAGTCACAGCACTGGCACAGCTACCAGCTCCAGGTAGGAGTCCATCCCTCAGCATTCATCTAATCAGTGAATTGATAGTGTCTAGGAAGAGAGGGCTGAAAAAGGAGGCAAAGAGTCGCCAGCAAATCAGAAATCCTTCCGGCCACACAGGAATCCTTAGCTATCTGGTGGGGCACTGAGAAGGACTAGTCACAAGGAAAATAGATGGAAGAAAGAGAGAAACTCTTTTTTTTTTAATGTTTTGGTTTTGGAAATGTAGATATTTGTGACAGCCATACTTGTTAGATTGGGGATTGCAAATCATTTAGACTAACATTCACTGAGTTTGAGGATTCTTTTAGTTTCATCTCTTTTAAGCAAAATGTTGTCTAAAAAGTTTATTTTTGATCTGTTTCATTTTAGCCAGTCACTGTTTTGTAATTATTACTCTAATTAACCTTTTGGATTGTTAAGCAGAGATTTAGTTTACGGCCAGTCCCTTGGCGCTAAACTGGAAAATTCAGAGAGATGCAGATAAGGTGGCAAAATCTTTGCTATTAACCACAGAGGGCTGCGGTGTGGGCGCCTTTCTCAGCAGTTCAGATCTAACACTCCATTTGTGGAAAATGTGGGCACTTAGCTGTCAATCAGAGGATGCACTACTACACAGTATAAGAAAACTGTATGAGTAAGCTAAGTTTTAGTCCTGACTGTATGTTAATTAAGTAAGCGTGTCCTCCTAGCACTTCTTTCTATGTCTGACCACCGAGATCCATATTTAGAAAGTTGCAAAGTCTACTGATTTTCAGTTGCTGCACTGAGGTGTCCAGTAGATAAACCAGCAGAACTGGAACTGTGGGACCTCAGGGAAGGCATTTCTGCCACCCCTTTTGTTTAAACCCCTAACTGTAAAGTAAGAATATCTTTCTTGTTAAACTGCTTGGGATCAAGGAGTAGAAAGTGCTGTGTAGCACTGTACAACAGAACCAAACTTTCTTATTTTTCTTAAATACCTTATTTCTTTTAATTCATATTCGTGTTTATACGTGTGTGTGTTTGTATACCTACCCAGAGGGGAGAGAGTGGAGGCTGCAGTGTCCTACCAAGGCTTTCCTTCCTTTCAAGCAGACATTCCTCTAGTATCTGTGCAGTCTGGAGCCATCAGTCTGGCTCTTCCCCTACTAACACGTGATGATGAACAAGGAGGGCTGAACTGTTGTCTGGAGGTATCCGTTCCTCTCTGACGACAGAAGAACCCAAGGGGGGTTAGGGCTCTGGCAGGCTTGTGGCAATGGATTCAAATCTGCCTGGGTCCAGCAGCTGCTGTGTCCAGCCACCCCCACCATGTGCCTTTCCCATGAGGCAGGGACCTGGCACGGCTCAGGAACCGGCTCTCAAACCTCTGCATTTTTCAGCCAGCTTGTTCAGTCCTCAGCTTTACTTAAAATGGCTGTTGGAAAAGAGGGAGGTTAGATTTATTGATGGGGTGCCATGAACACAAACTCTACCTAGGGGTCCTTCCTATCTCACAGTAGCTGGAAACTTCCTAAAGAAATTCACCGTCTCCCGCAAATGGTCCCAGCCTGGGAGTTGTGCTGTGACCTGAGCAGCTGCCAGCAGGCACTAGAGTCACTAATAACCTGGTTTATTTATCACTTTCTCTTTCAGTCAGTATCCTAACTTATGGTCTGTGAGTAACAGCACCATCACACCAGTGTCTCAGTCAAGTGGGATGTCCAACGGCCTGAGCTCCCAGTTTTTACGCGGCTCTCCAGCGCACTACACAGCCCTTCCACACCCGGTCACTGCCACCTCCTCTGCCTCCCCCCTGTACGACAGCGGGGCACCCACGGACCTGCCCGACAGCCAGTATGATGCCTCCTCACATGCCAGGCTGGCATCCACATGGACGCCTGTCACCCTGCCTTCCATGTAAACCCAGACATTCTCCTGTAAGACAGACTTTTTAGCTACTGAATTTCTTTAAATGCTTAATCCTCAAGGAAGAGAAAAAGGAGACATGAAGTAAATTACAGACAAAGCATCTGCACTGCTTTGCATAGAGCATCTACATTGTGCCTCTTATAGTGAACAGTGCATCACAGACTTCATGCAGAGTTTACAAACCTGGTGAGCGTGCAATTCTGAGAGCAGATTCACTGCTTTTAATGTGTTTTTTCTTTTTTTTTCTTTTTTTTTTCCTAAGTTTAATGGACCTAAGTTTTAAGACTTTCACTTAGATTGCAATTTTCTCAGTGTTCTGGTATGTTTGGTCCTGAAGTTTGATGTCGTTCTGGAGTAAGTTCCCTAACTGTTTTTCAGTTATTTTTTTAATGGTCAAACTTAGCAATAGTCGTGAGAAGACTTTTATTAACTGTCTAGTTAGAAGCGTTCTGAAATATGCACAAATGTAGCTGAGGAGTGAAGTTTTTGGAAAATCATGTGCACTAACACGTATTTGCCTCACAAATACGTTGTGTTCTTAACTGTATGCTTATTTCCTTGCTGCTGATTTAATGTCGAGACAATCTGCAAGAACTATATTCTTCCTAATAAACTCAGTATTGATTCTAAATTGTTTTACCCCAAAGACTCCTTTTAGAAGTAAGTTTTGCTGGTTGATAATATAGATTTGAAATAACCTGTCAGCTTAGCTAAGCATCTTATTTCAAACAGCCAGTGTCTAAAAAGGAGCCCTGTCCAAAACCTTTTTGAGCCACTGAAAAACACATCACTGGTTTGTTTGGTTTGGGTTTTGGTTTTCCCTGTGGTCTCTGGCTCAGGCCTTAAGGGAGGAAATTCAACACCCAGAGAATCATTCTAATTTATTTTGTTTCAATATTGTACTCTGTTGATCTATATTTATTATTTGGTAAGCTACAACTTTGTTTTCTACATGTTAAGATATGTAAATAATCCCTCAACCTATGGTGTACTCTTTTAAGACAATCATGTGGGATATGTCACACAATGGCACGTTCAACAGCACGGTTCTAAGTAGTTAACTTATTGTCAGAAGGAAAGTTCTGGTTACCAGTAATTTGGGGGAAAAGAGAGATCCTAAGCTTTAAAATATACTTACTGTTGACTTGCTGGAAAGATCAGCTCTTGATAAAGTGCTACCTTCAGGGTCACTATTAAGAAAAATGATCTCAATTTCTAATGCAGGCTAGCCTAAGATACTGGCTCAAAGCGTGCCCTTGGACTCGTCTCTTTCTCCCACTGACTCTGGCGAGTACATATCCTGAGGAAAGTGTATTGTTTTGCATAAGCCATAATAAATACCATTGACACTGAAGTGCCTAATATAGTGAAGTAAAATTCTGCATCAGGGAATTCCTTAAATAGCTCATTGATGTGTGTCCACATCAGCTACAGTGGCAGCTTTAAGATGAAGAAGCAAATACTTGCCACCATTTTGGTCTCTCTGGCACCCTATGGGCATGTCCCTGCACCCAGAAAGACTTTGTCAGGGCTTTCTCCCTGCAGGAGGATTTGTGTGTAGGCTGCAGTGTCCTAGCGGTGCTCCGGAGGAGACAGCACCAGAAGCAGATGGCTGCATGACCACGTTCTCTGTCAATATGTAAATATTGATCTAAGCGCTCCGATTTTATTGTGAAGGTAAACTGTGTAAATGATGTAAGTGCATTATTATTTAGGCTGTTTTGTAGACATTAGCAACGTATTTCTTTGAGGTGTTTTTTCACCTGTATGTTGGAAGTATAATTTAAATTGAAAAAAAAAAAGAGTAAAGATTCTTCAATAAATTCAGTGCTTAATTTTCAGTTTGTTTCGGGGCCGTGGGAAAGGTGAAACGAATGCACATCAAACTTACTGAGCCTACAGCGTGTTGACCTTCCACAGAGTGGTTTCACAAATGGTTCCTGCTGCACAGTGGCTTCCGGCCGTGGGTGAATGTTCAAAGAGTTCTTCATAACCAAATCAATAATTATTTAGTCATGAAGAACTTAAAAAGATCTCTTGAGATGCTGCATTCTCCTCCTCTGCTTCTCCCCTCTTTTTTCTTCACTGTTTCTCTCTCCTTCTGGTAAATCCTTGATTGTCTGGTGGTCGGAGCTGGTACCTGCAGGTAGTGTTGGCTCTTCTACCCCAGTGACCGATTTGTAGGGTAAATGCTGGAGCTGGATGCAAACCTGGTAGCTTCTGTGCTCTACCCTGATAACCAGACTTTCAAGTGTGTTTCAGAATACCCTCCCCCCAGTAATGAATGCCTTACTGCTGCCTGGCGTACTCAGCTCCTGGAGGAGTCTGTGCTGTGGGCTGATTGAGCGCGACAGTAACTACGCAGCGGAGCACGCGCGTGTCACTTCTAAGAGGTGACATGATCATTGGGGGAGCCCAGCTGATGTCACGGACAGAGTCAGCTTTATTCTTTGCCCCGAGCTGTGCTCTTGAAGCAGACATGTCAGAGGAAGAGGATGATCAGTCTGCTGTGCAGTAAAAATGAAATGGACCCCTAACGTGAGAGAGGTGCTAGGTCCAGGGCTGCAAGGTATTCCCCTGGCAGGCAGCCACTCTGGGGCTGTCTTTGCTCCAAAGAGGCTTGCAGGGAGGTCAGCCCACAGCTACTGCCCAGCATAAGAGAGGTCAACGGTTTCTCAGGTTCTTGTAGAGTTTGTACTGAAGAAACAATGGCCATGGCCATGTGGTCAAAAAAAGCTGGGGCTGTTTACTCAATTATAAGACTTATCTAGGGCTTGCTGGACTAATGCCTGCAGCTCAGGCCTTCTGGCTGTGGAGAAGCCAGGTCCCCATTTCCTTCTGTAGCTTGATGCATGGCCTTGGAGGCCTCCGTGGCACTGTTCTGATATGCGCTTAACGCTGGTAAGAACCTTCCGACACCTAGAAGACCATGTGATTCTAACCTTGGAGCTGAACTCTGTGTCCTGAAAGAGTTCAATTTTCAGTGCAGGACAACTGCTCTGCCTGATGAGGAACCTTGGCGGTGTCACACGGGTAACTTTGCTGGTCAGTACTTGTATGATTATTTTAGGTCTTGAGCCAAAAGTAGATTACTGTTGAAATAATTAACATTAAAAGATTTATTAGCCTGAAGAATAAGCACATACACACAGAGGGACTTCCTAGGTGCAGCATTGTACATCCCCAGGCAGCTCACTGCTGGTATCAGAAGGATCTTACCTAATTGGCAGGAGTAGATAAAATCCTTTTTTGGTATGTGTGGCTTTTTTAAAATTTTTTTTCCCCTCCCATACATTCAAATGAAAGAAACCGAAAGATATCACGCCACTGAAGGTAAGCTGCTTGCTGCTTTAAAGCAGTCTGAGCAGTTCAGCATCTGTCTCTTCATCCCTACTCTGCCACCATCTTCTTCCTGAATTGTGCTTTTTCTCCCGTGGGGTTCATGGGGTCAGGCAGCCACCCCAGGCACCTCAGACTCTCAAGTACTGTTAGGAGTGCAGGTGCGAGCTGGGCAGTCAGACCCAAAGGACTCTATAAATACTCGAGCCAGCATGAAAACCACGCGGACTTTGTGTGACTCATCTGGAGAGGCTTTTGCCACCCGTGGGCTCATGACAGCAGCATCATGCTGTGCTCCCACCCCAGCTGCCTGCTGGTGCACCTCTGGGGCTGGTGGCGGAGAGAAGGCGGAGGCACGAATGTACTTGACACTTCCAAATGCTGAGGAAGGCTGTTGTGAGATGGCTCATTGTGGCTGGCCCACTGGTGAGTGGGGCTCTGCATTTTCTTTCCTCTGGCTGCACTGTGGCTCTTTGCTGCTCCTGTCACTGTGCCACATGCCAGACAAACACCGGTGCTAGAGACAACTGTGAGGCTGGGAGAAGTCCAAAGGCTCAGGGACTAAGCCATCAGCAAATGCTCAGGACTTTTAGGAAACCTATATTGTTTACTGTCTTGGCCCGTTAAGGGTTTTTTCCTGGTGGGTAACAAATAGCTGCCAGCTGCAAAACTGCCTGTAGAGCCCTCAGTCCTATTGCACAAAAATGTCCCGCTCCATCTGAAAGAGCCATGTGAATACTCAGTCCCCCATGGGAGTAAAACAGGACTCTGAGCGTTCCCACACTTGTCTCCAGCCTGACTCTTCCCCACAGGTGTTAATCAGATTTGCAAGTTAAGTGAAGTGATACATATTAAGGTATTGTGTCACTACTGTCAATAGTATAAACAATAAATGTAAGTGAAATAATTTAAATAAGTAAAAAAAAATAAGTAATTAAGTACAAAAAAACCCCAACAAAAACCAAAACAAACTCTACACTTAGGCAGGTGTAAGGAAGACAATAAGCAGAAATATCTTTGTTGTTTTTAAATCACAAAGAGACTTTTTCCAGAGGCTTAGATCTGTGCAGAAAATAATTTCCTCCTCAGAGAGTCTGGCTTTAGCTGCTCTTGGCTTTCTGTGCCTTTGGAAACCGAGATAACTGAGGGAGCCAGTCTGAGTGATGCACAGTGGAGTGCCAGTATTTCTTAGAGTGTCTAACAGCGTCTTACAGATGCCTTTATTTCTGACATCCAAAACTCCTTGAAGAGATAAGAATAAACCCAAACCCAGGATCTCCCACTGCACCCATCACTGTGATATCAAGGCTCTGGACACTGTGGGCTTTAAAGCCCAAGGTTTTATGACTGGCGAGAGCAGTTGCTTTTGTAAACAGAGAAGCCACAAGGCTTCTCATGGATCTCCTGGAGCCACCAGTGCTTTTCCACTCACAACATTTGTCCTTCTGTCTTTTGTGTTCATCTGCACTTCTTGCTCTCCCAAGCTGACACTGCTAATTTTATTCCTGGGAACCACAGCAAAGGATCCCCACACAGAGAGTGTCTCTGTTAGCCGACGCGTTAGCTTACGTTTATCATGCTGGACATGAAGGTTGGCCTAGATAACCTTTAAAGGGCCCATTCCAACCCAAACCATTCTATGATTCTCTGTTTATCGCATCTCGCTGTCGATAGGGGCAGTGTAGGTGCTGAAGCCCATTCCCAGTGGTAGTTTCCCAGCAGTGGATGCTGGCTGGCTGCAGCCTTGAGTCAGCGTGAAGCACACAGCAGTGTGTTTGGATGTATACTGTGTACCCTGGTATGACCACACAGCTCACTGTAATTCAATGTTCAAGTCAGTCCAGGCATTTCCCCCCCTTTTTTATGGGTGGCACAGCGCTAATAATACACTTTTGTTGCTGCACTCTTGGCACGTCTCAGCCCTCTCGCTCAAGGCACCACCCGGGGTGGTGCGATGGGTATGTGACCAGAGGAGTGAATATCCTCTGGGAGATGGCTGGCTGGGATTTTTTTCTTGCCTTTCCCTCTCCACTCTCAGTCTTGCTGCACTACAAAAATACGTTACTCTCTCTTAGTGCTAGTAAACTAATTCACTGCCTCCGTCAGTCCATCAATGCCAATATTCCTCTGTGATATGCAGTTACCGGGCAGATACCACACAGTATTGGAAGGGGCCTCCTGAATCCGGTTCCTTAATTATAGACAAGCCCTTCACTGAGACCCTTTAGGATGGCAGCAGTGTTTGTCTCAAAAACAGTTGGTGAGATGTGGGGGAGGTTTTTGTGTATGTCTGTAGCAACTGGTGCTGCTGCTTTTGTTGGGAGGCTCTTGCAGTCCCCTTGCCTCTCAGTGCTTTGGATCCATCTTTTAATTACCAACTGAAACAACTATAATCATTTTATAACTATCTGTTCTTGAGCCAAAACCCATTCCCAGCTTAAATAGCTCTTCTCCCCAGGCAGTGTTTAAGCCATTGGGTATTGTTAGGTCGAGATGTCTCTAATTCTAGGTTATAAAACCCTCTCTTCTCAGGTAGCTTTCCCTCTCCTGATGGCCTCCTGTGCCTGCATGGCTCGATGACAGGGAGAGCAGCAGTGCTATAATTTACAGGCTTGAAGAAGAGCCTATGCAATGGCTTACTGCTTCCCTGTCTGCACTGAAACCACCCATTCTGATGGCTCTGAAAAAAACATTTTCCTTACCTGGAGTTACACTGGTGATTAACTGGTCATGGTGATCCAAGGCCTTCTTTAGCTATTTTTTGACAATGACTACTTTTGTCAGAAAGTGGTATTATTAGTCCCTTGACTGTGACTTTGCCCGTGTCCCAGTCTGCTTTATTCAACTTCCATTGCTCCCAGTTGCCTACTTTGTCCTGTGAGGCATCTCCATTTTGCTCTGCATTAATGACACCTCTCAACCTCACAACTCCAGCAGATTTTGTTAATGATCTCTTCATTTTGGACAAAGTCATTAATGAAAGAGCTAAGCCAAGGCTGGACCAAGCTCTCTGCTTTTCTCTAACCTGGTCCTTCCCCAGTAGCTGTGCCCTTTAGTCTATAGGCTTGCAAATCACTTGCTGATCTCCATTTATGACTTTAGGGGATGGTCTCGGCACGGTGCAGGTGGGACAGCAGCTGCCCTGCAGGCAGTCGCTCATGAGGGCCCGAGCCAGCAGGGAGAAATGGTGCTGGGGAGAGAGATGCATTTCTATAAGCCCACTTACTTAAGAATCCCTATATTAGTGTTAATTTCCATTATGCTTTAATGACAGCAACCTCGTTTCTCTCTCTCCCCTCGCCATGGACATGAGCTGTGGGCTTTTCTGATCCTTACCCTTGGTGGAGGCTAAAGCAAGATGGAGTGTGTCAGATTTGCAGCACTTGAGTTCTCTGAATATTAAGTTCTCCTTGGAGTGTCATTTGAGGCCCCAGTTATGTAGGTCTGTACAGGAAGAGTTACACGGTTTACATGGGCAACCTGAAAAACCCCTTGCTGACTATGGCGAAGCCTGGAGAAGCCTTACAGAACATTTGGAAAGGAAACCAGAACATTCACCAGCTCACGAACAAGCCCTGCCCGTTTGTTCACATCTGTGATCTAGGACCCCTTATTATTTATGCAGACAGGCGTGCGAGCTGAACAGCTTTGATCCGTTACGAAAGGTCTTATGGCCCTGCAGCGACTGGGCTGCATCAGGCCCACGGGGCGGGCACACCAGTGCCACAGACCCACCTGAGGGCTGAGCTGCTGCTGCGGGGAGAGCAGGCAGGTGAAGGTAGTTTGGGTGGACACAGGTGGGGCTTTTGGAGCAGGCGGAGCCAGCTGATTGTGTGGGAGGGTAATTCACTAGTGGGGAAGAGAGGGAACTGCAGATACATGTGGGATGTGCAGAGCAAGGGTGAGCTTGTCCTTAATCTCAGGAGCAGCCAGGCTGTAGTTTGCAGGTAGGTATGGAGGGACTCCTGGGCTGGGAGGTGTTTGCTGCTGTAGGCCGGTGAAATCCTTTTCGCTATGTCCTTCTGGGATGGAGCTGCTGATTGGTTATAATCCTGTGGTGGGATGGTGAGAAGAACCTGCAGCTCGCTTCTTGGGGGCTGCCCGGTGGCTCAGCCTCTAAAGGGGCAGCTTGCTGCAGCGTGGTCTTGGTGCTCACTACTGTACTTGACTAAGGATTTTCTGCCGAGAAGCTTCTGGTCTGGAAAGGTAAAGCCTTTGTGAGCCCTGCTGCAGGTGTCTCTTGCTTCTGGGTGGAGAAAATGTTTGGTTTTCTACCTTTCCTGGTAACAGGGCAGCAGTGATGAGGCTGGCTGCTGCTTGACCTGGTGGGAGGAAGGGACATCTCCAGTGAAGGGGAACTGGCTGGCAGTTAAGACCTGGAGGTTCTGCTTGCCTTCAAAAATACAAACCTGTCTCAATGGCAGAAAAAAAATGATGCCTCCCGGAAGAGGCTGCTCTCAGAGAAGCTGAAATTGGCTAGTAGCTTGTCTTAGCTTTGACTTGACATCATGAATTTAATGTTATTTAAGACTTAAGGTGACTGCCCCCAGTTACCCTGCACAATCACTGGCAGGTTTTGTAAATTGTTGTGGTTTGTTGAGTTGGGTTCTGGGTGCTGTACTGAATGTGTGCAACTTAATTCTTGATGTGTTTTGCCATTCTTCGCCTTAATGCGACATTAGTAATAGTAATTGTGAAACTTTATTGATTCTGAGAGCTTCCCACAGAAAACCTCCTGCTTCAAGACAGTAGAAGTGGTGTCTCCTGCTGTGTTCTCTGCCTGAGTTTCTGCCCAGAGGCATAGGGGCTGTGTAAGATGCAACTGTAATGCTTGTGACCCAGGATAGCTATGTGTTCTGGTTGCCCATCTGTTACTAATATACAGATGCCTCATGTGAGTTTCCATCATCTGTCACTTCTTTGCCGAGATGTATGTTGACTGTGGTGGGTGGAAGGGAAAAGGCAGAAATTTCCACTCGCCCCAGCAGCAGGATTTTATGTTTCCTGTAGTTAATTTATGTCTCTACAAAATGAAAAGCAGTCTTGCCATCAGGGCAAGTGGAAACTTCTGGCTTGTTCCTGTTCCTTTGGTTTGGACATATGCAAACTCTCAGGGGGGGAAAAAAACCAAACCCACACAAAGTAGTCATGGGCTGGATGCACACTTTTTCCTCGTGGCCTTGGCAGTTAGAAAATCTGTCACCTCTTGGTGGTGCTTCAGTTGCTGTGGAGCTGCTGCCAGGGTGCTTGCAGGGCTGGAGCTTGAGGATTTGTGTAGAGGAAGCGAGGAAATCCCGGCTTAGGGTGAGACATGCAGGGTGAAGGAGAGCACCTGGTCAGGGAACTGGAGAAAATGAGTCCCGTAACTTTCTGATATCCTTTATTTACAGACATGTACTTGCATCTCTGAGTGAATTATTTGTAGTAAGTGTGGTGATCTCCTCTCCAGAGCATTGATGCAGTAGCATCCTTGGGGCTTTCATGGTGTAGATGTTAACATACACTAGGGTAGTCATACTTGCTCTCATTCATTTTAAGAGTTATTTTTTTTAGTGCACTAAAAATACCCAGCAACTGGACACTGACTTGAATATAAGACCAGTGACACCTTCCATTCCAGGATGAGTAAAAAGAGATGAATGTTGGCATCTGGACATGCAGCAGTCTCTCCTCTACATATGTTTGGGTTTGGGTTTTTTTTGACTCTCTTTTATTTATTTATTTTTTTTTTCTTAACTTACAAGCACATTTTTCTATGTAGGTGAGGAATGGTGCTCATCTTGACAGCAGTTGCTTCTGAAAACTGTTGGCTGTTGTTGGGGAATGCCAGGGAATTCTGCAAATGTGCTGACTCCTTAAAAATAGTAGTGAATAAACAGCCCTTGAAAACATGCCTGTCAGAAGTCTAAATTTGTAGGGGTTTTAAGCTCACCAGTGATGGCAAATAAAACTAACTTTTAATTTTTACTTGTTTTATTTTTTTTTGCTAATGAATAGACGGTAGAAATCCCTCAGCCTGAGAATTCATTGGTTTAAGGAATGCCTTTTTTGTTGGATTTCTGCTGTTAGGTAATTAAATAAATCCAACGTAACCTGCAGTCCATTGAGAGCATCAGAAGTTGATTTCAGCAGATAGTCAAACTGTGAAGTGCGTTTTTCCCTTATTCCTTGTATGAGTTTGCATTAATGAAGCTTGACTGATGGCATGCAGAGTCTGTGCTTAGAAAGGCTGCTAGTACAGTCTAGTTTGCTTTGACAGGCTTGATATCAAATGGTCATTACTCCTCTGCAGTTTTAGTTCAGCTCTGACTCATGGGGTTGTAGTGGTCCCAGTTAACATAAGGATTGAAACTCGCCACTGAAATGTGCATTTTTCTCCTTGCACTTCTTGAAGTAGTGACTGACAGACAATTTATTCTCCGCTTTAGCTCTTGTTCTCTGCCTATGGGATGTGTTATGGTGTGCTGCTGCAATGCGATGGTTCCCCCTAAGCGTGCAGGGGTGTGCTGCCAGGCTCACCCCATTCTGCGTATGCAACAACATCCGTGCTGCTCTCTGCTGCATTGCTGCAGGGAGGTGATCTGGACGGAAAATGGGATTTGGGGAACAGACCTTGTGCAGGGACCTCCTTCTGCAGACTGCATCGCTCTGAAATGTTCGTGGATAGACTTTGCTGCCCTTGGTGGAAATGGTAGTAAGCTGCAAAGCTGATCCTGAGATAAAGATGAGATTAGCTAGCCCTATATTTTATGGCTCAAAATCCCATCCTCTTGCCAGGAAGCATCAATTAATATCCATATCCATGTGTCATTCTGCATCTGGGTTTCAGGCAGCTGCAAAATACCTTTGTGTGGGATGAAGACTTTCAAGATGTGTGTAACCTGTGCCACAATCTGGGCTGTGTCTATCCCAGTCTCCATTTTGGAGATGAGCATGACGTATTCCATGTACTAGCACTACCTCAAGAAACATCTTCCAAGTGCTGACCTTTAAGACTTCCCCACCACCACCTCTTCTGGTGCAGTATGTGCTCACTGTGTTGTGGCAGGGTCTCCATGCATGTGTTAGAGTATGTGATGAGCTGAGGCTTCTGCTTTGGGAGAATCACCTGCTCCTGGCTTGGGAGGAGGAAAAGATCCTGACCATGTCCCAGGGCTGAGAAGTGGGATGTGCCAACAGGTTCACAGGTATTGCTGGAGGCGAATCGCAGACTTGTGCACACAAGTGTGGGTACAAGGGCAGAGCTGGTCAGGAGCAGGCAGCTTGCTCCTGCAGCTGGGTAGTGCTGTGCTGATGTGGGAAAACTCAAACTGGCATTTGCTAATAGGTCTGCCAGCCTGTGGGGAGGCCATGGTGTGGTTCCTGTTAATTTGTGTGATTAGGCTTTGGGCATGAGCACTCGAGATGAACCCCTCCTTGAGTGGGTGGGTCAGGATGCAACATCTGACACTATCTCTCGCCAGGTCTGTGCTGCAGGTGTGACACGGGTGCTCCCTGAGGCATGGGAACCTGAGTTTTGCTGGCTGCTAGCAGCATGTCAAGGTCCTCAAGTGACCACCAAAATGTAGCTCTTATTTATAGAACAAGGTCCAAGCAGGTTGCTTGTGACAAAGCACTTCCCATCAGACAATATGCAAGACTAGTAAGTGTCCCTGGTCTCACCTCTGGAGCACAGTTTCTGTGCTCAGACCTCTTTTACAGTCTGGAAAAGGAAACACTCAAAAATATGTGTTCATTCCTTAGTACCTTTCACTTGCTTATCAAGAGTGTTTGATATTAACACTGATGCAGATCAGGCCTCTTCTTTGGGCTGTTGTTGCAGATGATTTTCACCAGCTGTAGCTCAAACACCTCCTTTTTGCCTCTCCAACATAATCGCAATTGCTTTTGCTAGACCAAATACTCCACAAAGCATCTAAAACATAACCAGATGTTCTGAGCTGATTTTTGTATCTGCTTGAGTTTTTGCTCAATTTCAGAGCTTTGAAGCAAGCAAGTCCAGGGGTAATTCATTACTCTCTAAAGTGCTCCTTTCCCTCCTTAGCCCCCTTCTTCTCTCCCCATTCCACACCCCGTAGGATCTTCTGTAGGTTGCGGTGTAGGGGAGGGAGGAACACCCCTCGAGCCGGTACTGCACCAGGCTGTTAGCAACAGACTTTGCCATTGCTGGTCTCCCATCTCCCTCTTGTGGACAGACTCTCCTTTTACGAGCATGTCAAGTTGCAGCGGTACTTGCTGCCCTGATGCCGGTTAATTGCTGGGCAAGCACGTTCTGCGCGCTAATTATTAAAGCCCACCAGGGTCGCCTTCTTCAGGGTCTAACTCCGTTGTGTGAACCAACCTCAAACTGGCCCCGTGAATAAACGCTGCTGCTGCCGAAGGAGCCGATCATTACGTTTGCGGTTGGCAAAGAAGAATAAAAACTCTTAAAAGCTGCTTGCTCCTTTGGCAATATGTTGCATTTTAGAAAGGGAAATGCTATGGGCTGTTATAGTGCTGTGCAAAGGGGGGGTGTGTGTGTGATATTTTAACAAGGGGGAGAACAGAAACTTTGTTTGAAACTTTGTTTTAAAAGTGTATACGTGAAAGCTGCAAGCGCAGTAACTTCAGATTTGCCTGTGCTGTGCATGCTGTTTCTGCCCTTGCTGCCTTACAGGTGATAAACCACATTAAATCTGTCCCTTGGTTACTTGCTGTACAGCCACTCTGCCTCTGAGGTGGCACTTCAAAGATTTCCTTGCTGAAAATCTTGTCCTTTCTGACTTTTCTTTACTGGCACCTGTTTGTTTTTCTTGAGGATTTAAATCTTTCTTTTCAGTGGAGTTTTGAAGAAAATTTCTGAGCCAGAGAGATGATACCATTTTGCTGAGCAGGCTTTCACAAGTGCAGCAAAGCATGGCAACTGCTGCACCAGTTAACTGTTGAAACTTGGTCTCATTTTTCTGGATCTGGCTCTTAATAAACACAAGCTTTCTGCTTTAGGTTATTTATTTTAAATCAAGTGCATTTCCGGACAGAAACAGGAGATTTTATCTCTTGACCTGCCTGGACTGCAAAAAGCCATGGGAGAGGAGACTGTGAAGTGTCCTTTGGACTGGGACTCTCTTGATCTGGCAGGCGAACGCACCAAACGATGTTACACCTAACCTGAAGCTAGGAGGCAGAGACGAGTCGCTGCAAGTACGGTTTGCGTTTTGTGGTGACATTTTGTAACTCGTAAACTCTCTGAGAGCTCTGACAATAGTATTTGGGACCATGTCTCATTCAGGAACAGGGGAGCTGATGTGTGCTGCTAGCAAATGCTCTCTTCGTGCAGTGCTTGACCATTAAAAACACGAATGTGTTCATTACTCACTGCATATTTATGCAGGTTTTATCCCTATTTTAGTAGGGGAAATACATCAGGAAACAACTTGCTCAGTGCAAAAGGTGTATAAAGCCATTCTGAGGCTAAGCACACTTTTGAAGAAGTATGGATAGTACTAATCAACAGAGGGAGACACGAGTTGCAGTACTTGCCGAATAACTTGCATAGTTTTGTGTAGGATAAGTACGTGGCTAGTTTAAAAGCTGCTTCTTTTGAAATAGGCTTAGTTTTTCCCAAGGAACATTTTAGCAAAGGGGAAAAAAATCCCTTGGGAAGTCTGGAATCTGATTATGTAATCTAATATTAATTTTTGTAGTTGTTTTTATTTACCATTCCAGGGAAGAGAGCTGCTTTTTCTGAGGAAACTGCCCTGGGTATAATTCTGTGACCTATGTTAGAAAAGAGAGACATGAACTAAATGGTCCTAGCAGTATTCAGTGGTCAGGTAACAAATGCACGCACAATCTGCATCAATAATGTTCCTGCCTCTTGTGAAATGTGCTTTAAATCAGATGATTGCCATACCCAACGTAGCTTTCTAACTCATGCTTTCACTGCAGTTGTTTCATCTGCTGTCATGCTCACGGCACCTCTTCAGCTTTCTGGACATTAGGTTGTTGCCAACTCTCAAAGCCTCTCGGGGGTAAAACTTCCTCCCTCAGCACTGTGTTTTAACTGTGAAGAAGTTGAAAGGTGGACTGGTGCTCCGTGAGATCTACTGTGGGCTCAGGCTTAGGACCAAGTTCTTGACAGCACACAGGAATTCACTGATGAGCTTTTGTTTACCTGTGTGGGGGATGATGTTCTGTTGAGATGTAGCTGTGTGAATGAATGGTAGGTAATGTCCTGGGAGAGGTGTTATGTCTGGGTGTCTCTGGGGACGACTGCCCAGGAGGGTGCTTTTGTGCTGGGAGTGCTGTGGCTCCTGATGGCAGCACAGCCAAGCCTCATTTCAAGGCTCCTGGCTTACTTGTAAGCTGCAAAAGTTTGAACAGAAATGCTCAAAATCAATTTTCATTATTAGGTTCTGCAACAGTTTTGCTTGCTTTGGATTCTCCCTTCCGTAGGAAACTTTTACATTCTAAAAATGAACACAACTGTAGATTCACAAGCACAGTTCCTCAAATGAAAAAGCAGAAATCATAGCTACTTAATGCAGTGGGGCCAGCGTCTGAAGCAAGTGCTAGAAAATGTGTGGTAATAGCAGAAGGAATAAGCCCTCTCAGTCTTATTAATACAGATACATATGAAAGTTGATTAAACAGCTTTTTTAATTGAGCAACATGGCCCATATATCCGCAGAGGTAATCTATCCATAGCCAGATACAGCACTCTGGCAGCCAGTAGCTATAGCTGTTGATCTGGCTGGGTGAATATTGCGTCTGGTAACCAGATTACATCTTCATGCAGAAGCCATGCATGTGAATCGCCAAGGATGTGTGTTTAATGGTATAACACCCTGCATAATTCAGGTTACTTTGTAAAATTACTCTTTTGGAACCATCTATGAAGTCACCCACCTATGCTGCTGAGGTTCAACATAAAATAGGAAGTGCTCAGTATGTCACAAGGTACCCTTGTCCTCTGTGTAAGTTGGTGCCCTTGCTTTCCAGAAGCACTGACTTTAGTCTTACAAGCCAGAGAGGACAGCCAGCAGGTCAGGCCCGGTCAGCATGGGTTCAGGAAAGGCAGATCTTGCCTGACGAACCTGATCTCCTTCTATGACAAGATGACTAGAGTACTGGACGAAGGAAAGGCTGTGGATGGGGTCTACCTGGACTTCTGCAAAGCATTTGACACTGTTCCCATAGATTTCTAATGGAAATACTGGCTGCGCATGGCCTGGATGGGAATACGATCTGCTGGATCCAGCACTGGATGGACAGGCCCAGAGAGCAGTGGCCAATGGTACTAAATCCAGCTGGCAGCAGGTCACAAGTGGTGTCCCTCAGGGCTCAGTGCTGGGACCGTTTCTCTTTAACACCTTTATTGATGATAATCAATAAAGGCACAGAGTCTATCATCAGTAAATTGGCAGATGACACCAAGTTAGGTGGGAGGGTTGATCTGCGTGAGGATAGGGAGGCTCTACAGA
>JANHFX010022059.1:0-38889 GCA_027560015.1 Chloroceryle amazona | reverse complement strand
GGCGGGGGGGCAGGCCGGGGGGGGGGGGGGAGGGGGGGGCGGGCGGGCGGAGGCGGCGACGACGACGTCTAGGGGCTCCCGGCGTGGGCGGAGAGGTCGCTGCGGGAGGGAAGGGCGGCGGCAGGGTCCCGGCTGAGTCCTCGGCATCCTGTTCTCCGGAGCCGGTGTCAAAGAGACGGGCCAAGGCACGGCGCTTCTCTCCGGCCGCCTTCTGCTCTTCCTTTTGGCAGGCGCCGCTGTGCGCTCGGCAGCGGGGCCCTCGCTGCCGTGGCCGAGGATGGGCAGCTCCGTCTCTTCGCGTTTATTTCCCTGCCAGGGTGGCTTGAGGGGATGCTTTCCCCTTACGGCAGTTAGGCCACATGCGTGTCTAAATGCCAGCTGGATGAGGACGTAAAAAATATGTGTTTTTTATTAAAGTACAGAAGTACGTTAGTATGATATGGCTGTGAAGTCGTGTTGTCAGTAGTTACATGCTTCTCAGTACCTTTTAATGAAGTGTAAGAGGTTATTTTATTAGTCTGTTTTAGGAAGGAAATGTGAATTTGCATTTTTCCAAGCAGCTTTGAAAACCTGGGAAAATAAAAAGCACAGTGTGTGATACTGTTTCCATTAATAATCAAGTTAATTTGACAGTTTAAATATCTTTGGGCAGTGAAATATAATGACATGAAACAGCTGATAGTTTGTGACGTACATGAGGCCTGTGGTTGCTTTTTACGTCCCCGAGTTGGAATGGCAGGGGGTTAGCAAGGAATGAGTGAAAGCTTAACAGGCAGTGGTTCATCACTGACACCAAGCCCTGACTTGTCACTGAAGTGCTGTCAGTGAGAACAGGGGATCTGCACACGCAAGTTCTGGCAGACCTGATCAACCATATGGATGCTTGTTCATTTTGATAAACAAGCTGTCTTCTTGGTTACCAGTGATCACCCAAGTGCGGTAGTTTCTTCTAGTTGATGTGTTTTTTAGCTACTGTTGTAAAGACATTTATTTAGGTTGAGCTTATACAGTGACCCAAACAAAAACCTGGGGTATCTTAGCCATCCAGTTTACTTAAAACAGTGAAGAAGCACATCCGTGTACCTTCAAATTAGGTGGGAGCTTTGGTTCTTCTTCTGGAATAGTATAAGAAGAAAAGTGAATGATCGCTACAGTTTTATGTGTTACACATCTTATGCCACGTGAAAACTCTTATTAATTTGCTGCAATCCTGTGATGGTACTCGTGTGCAGGGATGCAACATGCTTATGATACAATCAGTGGTTTTATTTGGAGTGTTAATGTATTATTACAGCAAGATTTTATGTTACAGCTTTTAGGTAGCGTTTTGCTTTACTTAGCTCATCTTCTTTGCTTAATGTGTAAGTCGTCTAAGATTAAGTTAAAGCTAAGTGCTTCTAAGAATCCTAAATGTTATTCCTGTAAAGATCAGACCGTTAAGTACTGCAAGCTTACACTTCTGTAGGGACTGACTTAATGTTGGTGTTGTCTTTTTGCTCTAAACATAGTAACAGTACACAGCTATTCTATGCTTAAAACTTTGGTTCTGATGTGTCATTAAATTTTAAAACTAAGTTTCTCATTACTACTTTTCCACGAGGAATATGTTAACATACAGTTTTTCTGGCACTGCCACCTTTCCTACTTTCAAACCAAGTTATCCTAGCACAGGTGATGAAGAGTGTTGAATACTGTAAGCTACATTCACTTCGTTCAGACACTTCTGGGTGTCTGTATTAACCTAGAAGCAAGGAGTATGGACTTTGCTCCTTTCTGAAGAAAGTATATATTTTACTTCAGGGTTAACTTGCTTTTAGGTAAATGGTTAGAACAGACACTGCAAAACACAAAGAGCTCTTTTTGTCAGAACGGGCGAAGTTGAATTAACAGTTATTTTTGGTAAAATGATGTTTCTGTGTGCCTGTTCACCCTCTGAATGGCTGTATGTCAAGAACTGGTTGAGTCGGCATGTTTTCTTACAGTAACCTTGGAATTTTGTTCTTTGGCCCCTTCCTTAGCGTTAATGAGTCTTGGCTGGGAAAAAAAAAAAAAGAGAAGTGAAGTGAAAGTGTCTTTCTGTTACAGAGTTTTATCTCCAGATCATCCCTCTTTGTTCCAGGGGCACCTGAACATAGCAGGTAATGTCCTCTGCTAATAGGACTCTCATTTTTGGCGTCTAGGCTTTGTGTGCTTCTTGGCACTCTGGTGATATAAACAGCTTACCATGTTGCGACTTAGCCCTCAAGACTTTGAGTACTTCTCTGTTTTGCTCAGCTGTTCCTTCAAGTCAGGGACATCTTTCTGAGATGGCTAACCTCTTGGGTCAAGAAATTCAGCTGCTGATCTTTCTGTAAATATTGGAGAGTATCAGAATGTCTTCACAGATTCTCATGGCTTGCTTATTGATCCAGACGATTTTTTTCCTCTGGCTCTACTTGCAGTGGCAGTGAGTACCTGTTAGGGTTTGATATAACTTGACATGAGTAAAGCCTTTTTGTTTGACTTGGTAATGGCATAGCTTTTGTTTAATGACATCGAAGCCCACTTAGCATCACTTGATTATTTAGATTTTTCTTGGATAAATTAACTTGGGGGTTTTTTTCCTCTCCTTATCTCCCCTTTCCTTACCTTCTGCTTGCCCTACCTGATTTTGGAGGTAATTCTTTTCCTCTTATAATTAGGAAATTTTGTTGGGGAAGAGTTTTGTTGATCAGCATTGGGTGTTGTGTTTTGTCAGGTAGAATTGGCTGCCTTAGGTTCTGTCATAGGCTATGACGTCTTGGCTTTGATGGTGGAAAAGTTGACTACTAACCTCTAAAAAGACCTTTCTGTCCTGCTGTCTTATTGGGATTTACCAATAGTGGTAGGTTATAGATGGGAGGAACAAACTATAGCATGCCTGCTTCACCCAGCCTTCCATTTTTTGTTTTGGTTGCTGTGAATTCTGAAAAGATTGGCCGAAAGTAATCAAGGCATTGCCAGTCTTGCTTGCATGATCTTCCTTTGCTCTGTCTGCTAGTCTTTTTGCACTTGGTATTGGCTGGCTATTGAGTCACTGCAGCTAGGTATTGATACAAGATTTATATTTTTTTTTTTTTAATTTCTGTAGGGAGATTGATTCTTTTCTAGTGGGCTCGAGGGTGGTTTTCAGTGCTTGCAGATTGCGTACAGCCGCTAGGTAGCATTTTATGTAGTCGATGGTGCTTCCGTGGTTTTGGATAGTCAGAAGGCTTTCAAGCATGGGTCTTTACTGAAGCATGTGAGCTGACTTAGATAATTTATCTTTCAGTGGTCTCCTCAATTTATTTCCAGAATGGATTCTGCTTGTCTCTGAACCTGGATAGAGGATGCCCATATATAGGTGTCAGTCCTCCTTGAGGACTTTATTAGGTAGTATTAGGAGTGACTCTAAGTCAGCCTTTCAAATGAAATTTTGAGGAACACGGCATTTGATGGAAAGCTAACCTTTCATAACCTTGCTTTGGATCAGGCTCTTGCCCTTCAAGACAATTTGTATCCCTCGCAGAGAGATCCAAGGGTAGAGCTATTTTTAACGGGCGCTAATCAAAATGGACAGCAGTGTATTGAAATGGTGGTGTGGTTCCACCTCTCTAGTGAAATGCATTTATGTTCCTACTCATGTTTTTTTTGTTCTACTTTAATACAAAACTAAATAAACCCCCATTTTTATCCTAGACACTTGACTACTGCTCCATTTATTTCATCTAAGATGATGTTATCATGGAGCCACTCAAAAAATACATTTGCTTTCAGTGGAGTTTTTCTGCAATATAGTTGCTTGTTTGAGAGACTTGGAAACCTGTCTTCAAGTGCAAGCAGTACCTCACACGTCCACAGAGTTAGACCATATGCAGACAGTTTGCTTGAACACTTAAGGAGATATCAGCTGCATGACAGAATTGCTTCCCACCTATTTTCTCTTTTTTTATCCTATAAACTGAGATTACAGATCGAGGGAAATAAAAAGAACAAGGCATGTGCTTTGACTTGTGGTAAAACAGGATGAGGTATTTGGGCTTCAGTACTTCATATGGTTATTGTCAAAGCAAAAAAAAAACCAAACCCAAAACCAACAGTCTTGACTCTTCGTGATGTTGCAATCATCCAAAGTGTGAATGTGTCTACAAACAGTGCACCATAAGGAGGTTGCTATTAAGCAGTATCTTCTTCATGCTTTCAGTAGCAGCCATTCCCAACTAAAGGTTGGTCTTTTGAATCATACATTTTAGATGCAGTTTAATGTGTGAATAAGTGTCTTCCTGAATTTCAGAATTAATGCTAATTATTGGTATTTTTCTAGGTAACTTGGGAGATCGAGCATGTCTTAGCTGTACATCCCTGAGGCTGGCAAACAAAATGTGAGTAAATAGGAACTTTTTTTCTGAGCTCCAAAACAGTACAAACCCAACAATTAGTATTATGTCATGAATGAAGGTTTAAATCTGCTAGACAAGTGCGGAAAATTTTAGCTTCAACTCGTATATTTGACAGATTTGTCTGTATACAGATTTGTATATTTGACAGAAGTTGAGTATTACCCTCTTCAGCTGCTTGGTTGTGTGTGGGAGAAAGAAAGTGAGATCTTTCTTTTTTTCACCCACTTCTTCCCTTTTTGTTCCACTTAGAATGTGAAAGCAGTAGAGTATTAACCATTCTTGAGTGATTCCAAATGACATCACGGGATATCATAGGCTTTCTGCATGCTTGCTCTGTGGAGTTCCATGGAGTAAACATTCAGTCAGAGCTGGCTTGAAAAACACAGCTGACAGTTTGGAATGTGTATCATTTGAGTTCTATCTTTATTAAACCAAAGAAGTTTACTGTATGTTACATCCTTGGGTGAGGCTCCCCTAAGGAGTTGATGTCCTCTTCTGAAAGCGACTCCAGCTGCTCTGTGCTCTTACGGAACTGAAGGGCTTGGATGTTGGCAGAATCCATTCTCTATTCCTGACTTGGCTCACAAGGCATACTTAGGGATGTGAATTTCCTAACGCCTTTCCTTGGAATGTTAAAGTGTATATCCCCTAGTTCATTTATATTCTAACTGCTCAGGAAGCCGTGACTATTTTTCAGCTTCCTGTTTCCATTTTAACATAAGGATGTATCTCTAGACATAACCTACTACTATGAAGCAAAATGATTCCTTGTTTTGGGTTTTTTTTGGTCATGTTAGTTCTCTATCATTTACTGTATAATTGGTTACGAGAGGTTCTTTTAATACATAAAGCATTTTCAAATCTCTTTACTTTTTTAGTAGGTTATTATATGGGGCCTCTTTGAAAATTCAAAATTTACAGTTACATAAACATGAGAATATTGGAACAAAAATTCTTATTATTCTTTTGTGAAGTTGTGTTTTGGTGTTTTTGTTTGTTTTGTTTTGTTTTGTTTGTTTTGTTTTGTTTTGTTTTGCTTTAACCAAAAGCTGCCTTTAATGTAATATTGCTTCTTAAAATAAAACAAACCAGTGCCTGTACCCTACATGACCCAGATCCAAAAGCAAAGGTCTCTAATGATACGAGTCCTGAGGACAGCTTGGGATGGAAGTTCCATATCTGACATCCTGCTACTGAAAGTGTGTTCAGAGAGGCACATTTCTTGTGAAATTTTTCCCCCCTGCAGACTCAGAACTGGTTCTGCTGGCAGAGATCCCTGCCTCGCTGCATGCAGAAGAATGTAGCTGTATGTAGGTGGAACTTGGTCTGTAGGCCTGGAACTCTGCTTTTGGGAAATGACTTAGAGTCAGGATGGATTTGTTTATGCAAGTGTTTTAATCTCATTTTGAAAATGTACTTTATTTTCTCAAAGGAACCATAATTCTTATTAGTTAGTATCTCTGCAAGCATGTAGTTTTCTGGCTCATCAAGAATATATTTTGTGTAACTGTGTACATTTCAACACTCGTCTGACCATTGAATTGTCAGATGCTTAAAATTTTAGTTCAAGCTAGCAATTAATAACATGTCTTTAAAAAGTAATACTTTTTTTTTACACAGCTCTATTTGACTAACATTAAATTGATAAAACCATTAGGTAATTTTAAATTCATTGAATGCATGCCATAGTTAAGATTGAAAATTACTTCTGGCTGAAAATTGAGTGAGGGAGGCTAATACTTGTAAGTGTTCATTAATTTATTTATTTTTACTTTTGTTCCTCAGAGCTGTAGAGCCCCTTGCACCTATTTTCTGTTCATTGACGGAAGATAAATACACATCTAATTTTGTTTTGGTAGTACAGAGGCCAATGAAGAAACACCACAGCTGTTTCTGTTCCGTGGACAATTTAATATTGGCAGGGCACTTTGAGGGACACCTAATGGAACCCACTTATAGACGATATTTTATTTAATATTTTCAATTTGTCATGTCCTTTTATAACAGTATGTACAATCCTACTTGCATATGAGTAGTTTGTCCGTCTCTATAAAAGAGCATTGGGGTCTTTGAGCAATGCTGTCCTTCTAACTTTAGTTTACATTTAGTTAAGGAACAAAATTGTGGATAAGGTAGAAGAGTGTTGGTTCTGTGTGCTCCATCTCAGGACCGTGATGGAATTTTGTGCAAAAGTTTCTGCTGCAAAAGTAAAACCAGATACACAGAGATAGTAAAAGAGGAACTCTAATGAAATTGGATTTCTCTGATACTAATTCTCTTTCTCTGACTGAGCATCTGTCCCAAGTCTACAACGTTTTCTTCTTTTTCTTTTTTTTCTTCCTCCAAGTGTTTTGTTCAAACAGGAGAAGTAATAGACAGAGCTTTATGTTACTTAGGGATTTGTTTTCAAATATATCTTTCTAAATGGAAAGCATTCCTGGTTGCTACTTTTTATTTAATTGGAGTAAAATAAGCTACCTTTTCAGAGTTATTTAATGGAGAATTACCTACAGGTTGTATTTTTTTGTCATAAATTAAGGCCAAGTGTTCTTTTTGGGTGTACACATTGATCTTGAGCGTCACAAGTTTGTTTTGTTTTGTTTTCCTTAAATATGCAGTGGTTATTTCTAAAGTGATGCATTTTATAAATAAATTTCTGCAACTGTACAATATATATAGATAGCTTATGATCTATCGCTAATGCTTGAATGCTTTTTTTCTTTTGAAGGACTGTACACTTTAAATATTGCACTAGTGTCCCTCCTGTTTACGCATACTCCAAAAAAGATCGCTACTGTTGTTGGACTAAAGGGTCTGAACAAATACATTTTAATCTTAGGAGCTCTTCTGGCTCATGGACGCCACTATCAGCCATGAGTGTTTTAGGTCCCCAATATCTTCCAGTTAGATGGTGGCATTCTTCACATCCCCTGCGAGACGACTCCATAGTTGAAAAGTCACTGAAGTCCTTAAAGGACAAAAACAAGAAGTTGGAAGAAGGTGGTCCTGTATATAGTCCAACGGAGGTGGAAGTTGTGAAAAAATCTCTTGGCCAGAGGATTGTGGATGAACTGAAGCACTATTACCATGGTTTCCGATTACTGTGGATTGACACAAAAATAGCTGCAAGGATGCTCTGGCGAATACTTCATGGAAACACTTTGTCTCGTCGAGAACGGAGACAGGTACCGAGTAAATATCAATTTTGTTTGAGTAACCTTAGCAATTACTCCATTTTATTTGAACTGAGTTGGTTCTTTCTGTTGTCTTCTGTTCCTAGAATTAAAATTCCTTAGGTTGAAGATAAATTTGTTATTTTTCAGTTGGAACAGCAGAGGATTCTTCTGTTTTGTCGTGTGGATAGCAGTTGTGGGGCTTTTCTCATATTCCCATCCGTGCATTACATGTGTGTACATGGTCACTTTCTCTACATTTTTACTCCAGATGGGAAAAAAGTACTTGTAATAAGGAGCCAGTTCTGTTCTGGGTTTGGTGGGGCTTTTTTTGTAGTTGGTTTGGTTTGGTTTAGTTGTTTGTTTTTTTTTTAAAAAAGGTAGAAAAGCTGCAGGTTGAAATGTGTTATTGATAATCAGATATTAGTACTATCTCAGTTACAAATACATTTGTGAGATAATTTTAGTCCAAGAAAGATAATGTGAGGAGAGGATTTGGTTTATACTTTTGTTTTCCTTCATGGTATGTAGCTTACATTTATGAAACTGTAAAAATGCAATTTTCTTTCCCTAAAGAAAAGGAAAGATGCAAAATGAGAGCGCTTTCAAATTAGGATATCATACATGCATTTCAATAGTAATTTTAGGTTTTGGATGAAGTACATATGCTTATTCAGCTAGAATTAAAAGATAGGTGGATTTGATGTGACTTTACACGTATGGAAAATCTGCAAAATAAGTTGGCTTAAAACTGCGATACTTTAAAAAATTTTTTTTGAAAGTTTGTACACACAGTGGGTTAGGTTCACATCTGTCTTCAACAATTTTATTAAATGATTATAAATAGGAACATTTGCTCATTATTTTAGTAATTTCCTGATAAAATTAGGCACACAGTTGAACATTTTCATGTGTAATTAAAAACCATCACATCCTAATGCAGTATGCAAAAGGTTTTTGTGTTTTTTTTTCTATAGTCTCAAGGTTAGACAAAAAACGATTCTTTCTAGAATCACAGAATGTTAGGGGTTGGAGGGGATGTCCAGAGATCATCAAGTCTAAACCCCCTGCCAAAGCAGGATCGCCTAGGGCACGTCGCACAGGAATGCATCCAGATGGATGCTCACATAGCAGCTTTTATCTGTGATTACATTTGGTCTTTCTACAACAGTACTGGTTGATGATCTTTGCTCTCAGCATCCTCATGCCAGTTACTTTTGCCCTCTTCCTTATGCTAGTACAAGAGTGTGCTTGGCAGCTGATCCAGATGAAATGTTGCTCAGCAGTAAATATAACAGTCTGCTGACGTAAGAGGGGATTATGTAGTGCCAAGAAAGAGTAACTGAGGATAGTGGGGAATGAAGACCGCAGGATTTCTTGAAGTAGCTGTTCTGGCTTGTGCTGGCTTATTCAGACCTCTGGGAAACTTGGAAATCCAAGCGAGACAAATTAATTCATGGTTCAAAACAGAATCAGAAATCCTTCTGAGGGCAGGATTGGAACCTTTGGTTTTCCTGCCTGTTTCGTGTTCGCTGAGCTATTCTGAGAAATTACACAAAGAAGAAAGTAAAATATGATTATCATGGAAATATTGCTGCTGAAAGTTCAGGACTGTATTCTTGAAGGCATGAACCTTTAGAAGTAATATGTTACCTTTGGTTGCACATGCATCCACCAATAGATGGATTTATTAATTTAATTGCACTTTAGTTTCATTATCTAGTGATGGTAGACCAGTCTTTCTCACTTGTATGGTCTGGCATTTGGCCTTCCTGAATTACACTTCTGTGCAGATGTGCAATTTCAGTTTCATTTCACGTATTTTAAATAAGATGGAAATTTGTTTTGCAGGTATCAATTAGTGTTTACATTCATGTAGGCTGTCTCTTATCGAAGGAGATGTGTGTGTGTGTGTGTGTCTATACGCATAAAATCCAATATAGAAGATGTAGAGAAAATAGTTTTTAGAACTACAGTAATGTTATTTTATCAATTTATGTTTGTATTTTCCTTATATGGAGGTAGAGGATGTCCTGTGTCTTGGAGTCATGGTAGGCTTGGAACTCAGGGTCAGTGAAAAACAAACTGGACTATAGCTGAACAAAACCCTTTACACGTGGTGTTTTTTTAAAACCTTGTTTTGTTTTCAACAGAGTTCATTTTTCATCAGGTCAGCCTTAAATTGTAGTATACTGACTGATGTAAAGAAATCTTAAAACTTTGATGCTAGTGTAGCTACAACTTGCAAAAATTGTTCCTGAACTTAATAAAAAATAATTAAAAAGTTGAAGTACATACTGCTTTAAATGTATTAGACTGCATACGAACTGACACTCCTAGAGAAATCTTATCTTCACGCAGACTGACAAATGAGTTATTTCTGCCTGCCCTTTCCTTCCTCTTTGGAAGCAATAATGGAAAGATATCCAAGTAATCTAACCACATTAACAAGCAATTGCAGTGCAGCTAATGCAAGGGAGCTATTGCTTATGTAAACCAAAAGTCAGTTCCAAAATTCTGCTTGTACAATGACTGGTAGGTTTTGGATTCAACAAGATCACATATCTACACTTAGCAGAGAAGGCAGGAAGAAGTAAAACATGCAAAAAATGATACTGGCAGTTAAAAACTAATTGCTCTAGTGCTGCCTCCTACAGCAGGATGGTTCAGGACATGGAAATGAGATGCAAACACTATGGAGTTTGTGGCAAGTACATCAGCTTTACAAACTCTTCAACCCTGCAGAGGAGGGAGAAGTGGAATACATGAACCGTAGCAGCAGATGCAGAGCAGTCACAAGTTTTTCATGCTGTGCTGCCAAATAATGCGTGTGTAATTGTGCACCATTGTATTAGGTTCCTATGGAAAGCTGTTTTCCTTGAGTTAGCGGAGGGTGCAGTTTAATGATTTATGTAAGCTGATCCAGGACAGTGCTGCTGTGAAAAAGGCCAGTGCTTGAATCAGTTTTTCCCACCCTTTTGGTTTGTAGTGATTTTTTTTTCCACTTGTCTGTGTATGTACATATGGGTTAGTAGTAGCTGGATTGGTAGTGTAACCCTTCACATCGTGACTGCTGCTGCCTGCTCACAACTCCTAATGCACTGTCTGGGTTCCCTTAGTGCAATCTGCTGGGAAAATTGCCCCTTAGTTATGAATTTTGCCTTGTACAAATACTCGGACATGCATCTAAAAACCGATACCGGATAGAAATGGTATCTACTGCACCTTGTAGGATTTTTATAAGTATTTTTTTAGACAAAAATGTACTTGTTTTGCTGAATTTTAATTTTTTCCTCTGAACTTCCTTACATGTTTTTGAACTCCCTGGTACTCATTTATCTTCTATTGTTGGAATGAATGGAAAAAAATCTTTGAGCCTGTAAACAATGGACCAAAGCATCCCTTCTGGGAAACTGAATTTTTTATATACAAAGAAGCATGTTGAACTTCGGATTTGTAGAGTTTGTGCATTCCTCAAACAGTATTTAAGGTTTTCACTGCTTTAATGCTAAGAAAGTTACGGTTGAAATTTTACTGGTTACAAAACCAGTAAAGCAAAGCAGTCCTGGTGACATGAAATCTATACTGGTGGTTTCCCTGGATTAGTGTGAGCTCTGGGGAGGGGATGGAGTGGGAAGCAAGCGTTTACTTCTGTAATAGCATTTTACGTTGCCAGTTTTTCCAGTCGTAGCTGTGTTTATCAAATCCTGATGTTGAGTGATGGTGCTGTGGCAGTAGTACACTGTAGTGCACCTCTGACCTTCAGTCTCTGCTACAGGAACTGATAGGATTCCCAATGACTGCTTATTTGTTTTGTAAAATGAGGTATAGTCAAGTAAGATCTGCACTCCCCAGTATAAACCAAGTTACTAAGCTTCCAGTGAGTACTGAAAGATTTGATTATAGGCTGTACAGCCTAATGCATATACATTTGTGGGTGTACAGAAGTAAGAAGGACAATGTTTATTTTATAAGATTCAGTAACTAATGCACTGGCCTGCTTCACAGGATTACTGCTTCAGAAAAGCAGTGATTTTAAAAAAAAACGATCCACCAAGCTGGGCTCATTACCCTGGATTTAAATGTACATTACAATTGTTATAAGGCAGAAGGGGAGGGACCTTTCATTTTATTCTTGAATACTTAGTCCATCGTAGCTCATGCATGTAAGAAGTGGTGGAGCACAAATAAAGATGAATAAAAGAAGTTAAGCAGCTTTAACAACAACAAATGACCACCTCCTGTTTTCAGGTGCTTTTAAGAGGTTTAAATGAGATACTTGTTCAATAATCCTATTGAGACACAGTGAGGCTTTTGAAATACTTTCTGTAGTGTTGAAAACTGGTGAAACTCTGGCACTCTGTAGTATATAACAACCTGAAGAAAAACACATAAAACCTGACTTTGTCACATCCTTTTTCTGTAATTTTTTTAAATTTCCTTGGTAACAAATATATATTTGAGCTTAAGTGATAATGTGGGTGATAGTATCAAGGGGTTTTATAAATAAATATTTAAATTTTTTCTTATCAATACTCTTTTTTTTCCTTCCAGTTTCTTCGAATATGTGCTGATCTTTTCCGGTTGGTCCCTTTCCTAGTTTTTCTTGTTGTCCCATTTATGGAATTTTTGCTTCCAGTAGCTCTTAAGTTGTTCCCTAACATGCTTCCCTCTACATTTGAGACAAAGTCTAAAAAGGTAAGTGGGTCTGAATATAAAATGCAATATGTTTTCAAAAAATCAGAACTTTCTTCAGTAAAGAAAGTGGAAAAATTAATATTTGTTTGTTTGTGTTAGGGGAATGCTTTTGTCTACATGTTGTTTTAATGACCTTTTTCTTCATATATATTAATGAACCAGTGCCATCCTCTTTTATATTTTTATGTGCTTAGATATCTAGGCTGTAAGCTTCACTTGTCCTTTTTGCTATCCTCATTTCAAAGCAGAAATAAAAGCTGTAAAACTTTTTTTTTTCCTAGTTTGTATTAAAATAGGCAGACATTAACATTTGTAGTCTTATCTTCATGCAAGGGTTTTTTTTGTATGTATATTTAACATTTAAGATAGCTTCTGATTAAACTTTATTTCTTTTGATTTTCTCAGAATTGTTTAGAGCTTTGTAAAAACACACCAAAAAGCCTCACTAGTTCTCACTTTCAGAGCACAAAGGACTTAACTGAGCTTTGTACATAGTGAGCTCCCAGTTAACGACAGATATAATCCATTGGGATCATACGCTTGGATCTAACTAACCTTTAATCTCTAATTCTGTGAGAAATCACTCCTTGTCTGGAGGAGTTGTAGCGTAGGATTTTGGTGCTGGATCCAAGAGTTGGGAATTACCCAAACCAGTTGGTTAGCTCCCATTTGTTTGTTACTTATTCCAAGGGTTCCTGTTACTTTTAGTGGGTGAAGCCACTCGTGCTGCACTTCACTCTGTTGTTGTTGCATCTCATGCTTCATGGAGCTTTGAGCTGATCAGCCTATTTTTCAGTGTGATGTGGGGATCTTTGGTAAGAGTGAATGTCCTCTTGTGAGCTGTTCTGTGTTACAGCAGAAGTTCAGGAGTACTCCACATAACTCGTCCGAGGGCAAAAGTGGCATTTAGTGCACGTATTTCTGGAAAAGTTTCTAAAACCAAATTAATTTTTTTTTTTTACAGGAGGAAAGATTGAAGAAAGAATTGAGAGTAAAGCTTGAATTGGCCAAATTCCTTCAAGATACCATTGAGGAGATGGCCTTAAAAAATAAAGCAGCCAAAGGAAATGTTACAAAAGATTTTTCAATGTTCTTTCAAAAGGTAAAATTTTTTAAAAGTTCATTTTCTCTTCCTTCCAGAAGGTAGCTTGGTGTTTCATTTGGTCTGTGGTAATCATCAGATACCATTATTTTGTTGGATTTGAAGAAGCAGGTTGTAATAGGTTTATTTTTGTTTGTTTGTATGGGTTGGGGTTTTTTTTAGGATAGATTTCTTTTTGGAAGTAATACTTCAGTGTGCTCAAGGTTTACTCTTCTGAGCTTTGGTATTCTAACTCGTACTTCCACTCTGATTCTAGCAGCAGTGTGTTTCTGCTCATTTGCTTCTTGTTCTCTTTTGTTAATAAGCTAGCTCTAACTTTTAAGAAGTTGTGTGCTCTGTGATTACTCGTGTAGGTTTTTACTTCTGTTTTTTGGGTGGTTTGTTTTTTTTTGAACATTGGGTGTGAAAAATGGGAGAAGGGAATTCTTTCCTAACTAGCTAATTAAAACTTAGTGGGAGAAAAGTAACATTTTTTTATTTTTTTTTGTCATTCAGTTCTGCTTATAAGAGCAGGTTTTCAATGCATAGTTGCTATACTGCTGAAATCCTTTTAGATACTGACTAGAAAGTGGTACAATGTAGGGTTTTGCTATAATGTGAGTTCTGTGTTTGGTGCAAAATTTTTCTATTCACAAACAGCTGCTGACAGACACTAAATGTCAGATATCTGCATCCTGCATTGATGGCCTTTAGGTTTGACACTGTTTCCTTTCACCAAGTTGTAGGTCAGGGTAAGGTGTTCACTGGTGAGATGAAAAATACCTTCTTCAATCTTCTCAGGGTAGAATTTCTTTGTCTACTCAAACTTCTGATTTCTCTTAATTGTAAGGCTGTTGAATAAGAGATGGAGCCAACAACCATCACCAGGCCCTTTGTTTAAAGTTAAGAGTATAAGAATGTAGCCCTCTTCTTTGGGGAGAGTGTGCAGTCATGCAGACCAGAAAAAGCAGAGAATCCTGGGGATTTCTGACCTGAACTTTACAAGTCTTGTCAGGTAGCTTGAGCTTTTCCTGCTTGTCAGTGCTGAGAATAAAGTTTCAAAGGGTGAGGTGTGTTAGTGCCATGTAGGTTATGATACTGGCTAATTTTGCCAGTCGGTATCTCTGTGCAGAGTCTGTGTACTTTGAAGCTTCTCTGTAAATCATCTGTTTCTGTTCTTTTTCATCTCCAGAAAAATTTAAATGGTTAGCTGTAGCAGTTAGTAGCTGAAGCACTGAGGCTGCAGCCTGGGAGCATGCCACTGCCATGCTTCATGTTTGGAACATTTCATTTTCTTCTGAAAGAACTACTTCTGAGAATTTACATTTGGCAGTTAATTTCTGTGGAAATAAATGACGTTATCACTCCACATTTGCTGGAGGAAGTCCCAAGTTCCTCTGATGACTAAGAAGAAGTTTCAAGCCCTGCAGTTCTTATGCGTGGGTGTGCTTTTTACAGATACGTATTTCTCATTTGTGCCATGGAGACAAACTTTTATTGATATCATTTCACTGTACTGGATAATAAATGTCAGAGCAAGAAGCTTAAGTGTTTCCCACCTCTTTGCTCTATTTTTATAGCTGCTTCTGCAGTGGAGTATTTGATGCTGCAAGAACCATTGATTACAGACTTAACATGTTTGCTGCAGAATCCCAGAGTTTATCTGTGTTGATTTGTAGCTAGTGATGTACTAGAAAGTTTCACTTTGTACTCTCAAGAAACATATGCTTGCCTCTGCCAAAATTCATCTTTAAACAAGGAAGAAAATACTTTCTGTATTTTTAAAAATCCTTTTTTGGCTCTTGTAGTGAAGAGCTGGTGAATTGGAACATCAAGGCCTTTGACCTTTCTTTCTCTTGAATTGATTTCTCTGATACACAAGTACCCTGGAGGTTAATGTACTCAGGACTGTCTTGCATTCCAAATTTTTAGCTTTTCCTGTACTCAGTAGTTGTTCACTACAGGATTTGAATTGGCACATAAATCAGGTAGGCATAGTAAACCAGGCTGTATAGGTGATGTTAGGGTTTCAGACTCTACTAATGTCTCTTATTGTATGTTTTCTTTAAAAAAAAAATAGAGGGATTGGGAAAAGTTTTGGGTTTTTTTGATATCTACATACTATTTAGAAGGAAGGTGTTAAGTGACTGGGAGCACTTCACTGTTGTGTAGATTTTGGATTCAGTAATGTCACTAATAATCACTTGATGGTATACCTAAAGTTGAAAAATCAACATTTATAAAGGCAGTATTTTTTTTACTATGGCTGTATAAGTCTAGGGAGTGATTTATTTCTTTTCTACTTCTTTTGAACTGTTATTTCTGCTTGCAGTATTTGGATTTAATTACTGTGAAGTTCCATTTGCCACACAACTTAAAAGCATATCTTTGCATTTGTACAAGGAGTTACATACAACCTCCCATCAAGGAGGTTGCAGAGTCCTTTCCCAGACAGCAACTTATACTGTAAAATACAAGTAAGTTTGTGTTGAGGTAACCACAGACCAGCTAGGAACTGGAAGCAAAACACTATTGTAACAAATGTGGCTGTGGAGAGAATGTAGGTGGGTAAGTGTCCAGATCCATGTTTTACAGGGACACTAACATTGCAAAATTTTTGCAATTGGATTATTTCTCACTTGATTTTCCCAAAGTGATGCTTTTAATGTGCTTTTATATTTAGCAGGTATGGTACCAGAAAAAATACTTGCCAGTGTGACTTCTGCAGCAACTGTTAATTTGCTCAAGTTGTTTGTTGGTTTGTTGTTTTTTTTTTTCATTTGCTTGTGTTTTGTTGTTGTGTTGTGTTTTGTTTGGTTGTTTTTCCAAGCACCTCAGGGCAGTGCCAGCCGAGACCTGGTCATTAGTATACACACGCATCTAATTTGTGGGTTTTGTAGTTTTATCTTAAGTATATGATGTAATGTTGTGGAGACTATCAATGCCATCAGTTCTTAGGCCTTTTATAGTAAATAGATTGTTGGGGTTTTAAAAATTTCTTTCCTGTCCTCCTTGTGTCCTGCTTCCTATTGCAAAACTGATGTAAAGTACTTGACAAGTGATGAGAATATTATTCAAAATAATGCCCAACTATAACATTTGCTTTGAAAATCTTTTGTGTGTGTTTGTTTTTTTTGTTACAGATCAGGGAAACTGGTGAGAGACCCAGTAATGAGGAGATCTTAAGGTTCTCTAAACTGTTCGAAGATGAGTTGACTCTGGACAATCTAACCAGGCCTCAGTTGGTGGCACTTTGTAAATTGTTGGAACTTCAGTCAATTGGGACAAATAACTTTCTCCGCTTCCAGCTGACTATGAGGTTGAGAAGCATAAAAGCAGATGACAAAGTGAGTCGTTCTAAGCAGGCACTGATTAATAATTTTGACATCTCAGAGTAATGAGTGTGCGTGGATATATATGTGTCTTTCTAGGCATTTTCCTTTTTTGTCTTGTCTTATTTTTGAGCTAACCTAGAATGAAAAGGCTTGAAGAGCTTAAAATCAGAAGTGTCCTCATTTGTAAAGAAAAAATGAACCTTTTTTTGAGGTACCATTATTTGCAATGAAAGTGATTACATTACAAAGAAAAGCATTTCTATGAAAATATAATTTGTAAGGGATCTGATAGCAATACTAATTTAGAGAGAGACTGACATCAGCATTATGGAGCTGTGAAGACCACAGCATTATGTTCACTGTTTAAGAAGTGGAGGCTATTTTGTGTTATCACAGCAGCCTCTGGTGGCAGTTATAAAAATAGGCACTTCTGAGTGTGAATTGATGGTGGTTCTTCAGTTTTGAGCTGTTACATGTTAAAACTTGTTTCACTCTGTGCAGCTGATTGCTGAAGAAGGAGTTGATACCCTGACTGTTAAAGAACTACAGGCAGCTTGTCGTGCCCGAGGCATGAGAGCTCTTGGTGTGACAGAGGAGCGCCTCAAGGAACAGCTTAAGCAGGTAGGTTATTGCAAGACTGAATACATAGACCCAACTTCAGTTGCTAGCTCTGATTTTTGTTATGATTCTAAGACATTTTGCTTCTGTTCTCCTTAAAGACTTGGCTAAACCAGTTTCTCCTTAATAAGCTTTTGTCATGCATACTATGTAAGTATGAGCTAGCAGTGGGGTTTGAGTAGCCCGTGATCTTTTGATGTTGCAGATAGGTACTTAAACATATCCAAAATATCTTTGCAGTTTTGACAGTTTGTCATGGTTAATTATTGATATTACCCTGTAAAGGACTTTTCTCCAAATAGATCAGTTGTCTTTTGGTGTTGCCTGTTTTAGAGCAGGATAGATGTGAAACAAAACACTTTTTCAAATATTCATTCAGTACTTCTTGAAATACTTCTTCAAACAAAACACCTCGTCATATATTTCAATGCAGTTACTGTAGTTAGCTGCTTGTAGCTTGTAGTTCCTGTTTTAGGATATTGACTGGTAACTAGTGGTTAAAATTGTAATATTTTACTTTTTTGTGTAAGCTTGACTTGATCTGTAAAAAAGAAAACAATCCGAAAGTTGAATATTTGTTTTGTGTTGCATTTATAGTGGTTAGATCTGCACCTGAACCAGGAAATCCCTACTTCGTTGCTTATTTTATCCAGAGCCATGTATCTCCCAGATACCCTTTCTCCAGCTGATCAGCTCAAAACAACACTTCAGACACTACCAGAGAGTGCTGTAAGTATTGATGTACATAGTCTATAACCAGCTTTCAGCATCATCGCTGAAAACCTGTTCAGAGAAGTAGATGTTCTTCTTGGTTCTGTTCCTTTCCTTGAGAAGCTAAACCATGGATATTTGAATGACCTTCCAGCACAGAAGAAGTTGGTTTATATGACAAGGAGTGTGAAAATAAAGCAAATAAAAGGCAATATTTCTTTGCATGAAAGTAGACAGTAATAGCATAAGAAGATTTAGAATACACCTTTTTACATATATGAAAAATGATCTATGCTCAGGCCGTACAAAGGCATTAATACACGAAAATGTTCATGTTGTGTGGAAAGAGAAATTATCTGAGTAGATTATTTGTAGTCTTGAGAATGAAGAACATGCAATTTTAAGGTGGAAAGTTCTAATTTTCAAAGAAAGAGAATTACCTTTTTCTGAGAAATGCAAAAATAGTGTAACTTTGGGGGGTTTTAACTGTAATAATTAGTGTGCCTGTACTGCCTATCTCAATAAGGATATATAAACTTCACACCTTATGTAGACATCCACAGAAACACATGCAGACTTTAACAGACTTCTTACATTATTTTTAGGCCAAAGAGGCTCAGGTCAAAGTGGCAGAAGTTGAAGGTGAAAAGGTAGATAACAAAGCACGGCTGGAAGCAACACTTCAGGAAGAGGAAGCTATCAGAAAAGAAAATGAAGAGAAAGAGATGGAAAGATTGTCTGAAGCTGCAGAGAAGGCCAAAGAAACCCTTCAAGTTGCATCCATAGTAAGTTCAGCTCACAACTATTGAGAAACAAATGTCATCAATGTAAAAACTATCATGTTGGGAGTTCCTGCTGCAGCTCAGGCTGTGCCTGCAAGAAACTGCTCTTTAACTCTGCGTATGGAGGATGTGGGAGACTATTAAAACAGACTGTAACCCAGAAGCATTCACTGTGAAACACAAAAGATTGTCTCGTCTTATGTATCTTAGATTTTCCCTTTCCTCTTAGAGTAGTAAGAGAAGTATTTTATTTCTCTAGCAAAGGTGGTGGTTTTATTTCCTCCACCCCGTACTTGAAATGTTCTTATCTTTGGTTCTTTGTTTGTCATTGACCTGATAATGTCATTGCATAATACCTGACTATAAAAGCTACTGGCCTGCTTTACTGGAGAATTAAGCCACAGGAGCTCACAGGCATAGTTCATTAAGTGCAAGTGGATATTTTAATGTGAGACCACTCAATATATTGCAGTTATTTTAACATTGTCTTCTCATAAAAATGTCTGCATCTACTTTGGCAACTATTTCTCTTTTGAGAAGTCATTCTGTACTGATGTTAATACAGATAATGTTATCTTTGTTTTAATTAAAACTTCATTGGTCCTTCAAATTTAGAAAGAGGTGGAATCAGCAGTAGATCTTGAAGCAGCTGCTCTGCAAGTTAAAAAAAGTCATCTGTCTGTGGATGCTGAACAGGAACTGGCAAGGGCAGATGTGGCGACGCACTCGGAGACACTGAAAGATACAGCGCCAGTATTGGAAGGCATTAAGGTAATCCACATAACTGTAGAGTTTTTTACTACTTAATGTAAAGATTCAAAACACCAGTATAAAAGCCATAATCATTTGCCTATCTGACCTTCAGTTTTAACCCTCTCACCACATTCTGTCAGTTAAAAACAGAATATTAGTAAATGGCAAATTCTTAACTGCTGGTGCAGAAATTGTAGTCGGGCCAAAACATCTCCCAAGTATCTGCTGTCTGTGTTGCTGAAACTAAAGGACGTGTTTGGGGGGACGTTTACACTGGCTGTAGATGTAATGGATCTGTGCATGTTTAATCTGTGAATAGTTTATTGTATATATCTGTGTTTTATGTGTGTGACATAGTTAACACATGAGGAGGGAGAGGGCACAAGTAGGTAAAGAGGAGTGTTCCCTTGTTCTGAACGGTGTAGCTGAGACTGAAGGATTGAGTGAGGAATTAGGTTTGTACTAGTTTGTAGTAGATTTGTATTGCCTTCCTCTTTCCTTCTTCCACCTCCTGTATGCTTCCTTTTCATGTTTCAGTTTTATCTTGAATGTTATTTGTAGCCGAGCACTTCATCTTTCTTCTGGTTTTGGCTGGGATAGAGTTAATTTTCTTCCTGGTAGCTGGCACGGGGCTGTGGTTTGGATTTAGTGTGAGAATAATGTTGATAACACACTGATGTTTTAGTTGTTGCTAAGTAGCGCTTCTCCAAAGTCAAGGGTTTTTCAGTTTCCCCTTCTGTGCCAGGGAGGAGGTGCACAAGAAGCATCACTTGTCTTTCTTGGGTGTTATTTCTCCCTCTTTTTATTATTTTCTTACTCATTACTATTATAAATATCATTATTATAATTTTAATTTATTTGAATTATTAAACTGTTCTTATCTCAACCCATGAGTTCATTTTTTCCAATTCTTCTCCCCCATCCCAGCCAGGGGCAGGGAAGAGTGAGCAAGTGGCCACGTGGTGCTTAGTTGCCTGCCGGGTATAAACTACGACAGTGTTTTAAGTAGAAAAATATTTTCAGTGTTCCTGGATGGTGTGATTATCTACCTGCCACTATTATAACATTGTTTACTTTAGAATACTGCCAAGTAGGTTTTAATGTTAATAACAAAATGGAACTAATGCAGGTTGAAATGCTGCATTGTTGTGTGATGAGTGCGCTGGCTGCGCAGCCAGGTGTATGGTAGTGCAGACACGAGCAGTGCTGTGGGAGGGAGGCAGACACCAGGACACAAACAGGACTTTTTCAGGAGCCCTAACTGATGAGAGGAAACAAGAAGTAAACTTAGCTTGGCCTGGCCCCTAAAGATGCATCTGAAGATTTTAAACACTGTGGAATGCATTCTTGCATCTTATAGGAAAAATATAAAACTGCCAGTTTCTTGAAGTTGACTGATTGCATTTGAGGCAGGGAATTTGTTTACAAATGGAATTGCTTCCTTTATTTGGTGGGTGGGGTGGTTGTTTGTTTGTGGGTTTTTTGTTTGTTGGTTTGGTTTTGTTTGTTTTTTTGGCTAACTGAACTCTAGGTACTGCCTGGAAATCAGAAATGATGTTATGCCTGGATATTAACAATACACTGAAACTCCTTCTGAGTTGACGGAGAGGCTGGATGCCTAGTTTGAACCATTCTCCTGGAAGTATTTTACCCTTCTGCTCCATTTCTGGCATCTTTGCACATCTCTTTCTGTACTCATGTGGATGTTCAGAGTTAGCCATTCAAAATACAAGCTGGTACCTTGATAAGATTAATATGCTAACTGTAGTTAGTAAGACGGAATTTTAGCATTTTTAAGGAATCATCCTGAAGTCTTATTTTTTAGGTATTATTTGGGGGTTAGATTTTTAGTCTCAGCTTTTCAAGAGACAGGTATGCTTCACAAACTATGGATGTTCATCCTCCTTCTTGCAAAGGCTGTCAAAGATAACTTTGCTGCAGCTCGACATTCTCAACTTTGCACTGCAAATTTATATATTTTTTTTTTTTATTAGATCTTTCCTGTACATAGTGAATTGTTTCTTAGTTGTTTGGATTTTTCATTCAGCAAAGAAGGAATTAAAACACTCTTAAAGGAGACAATTAGGTACAGAATTTCAGATAGCCAAAACCTACATATGAGTTGTGTTAGCTAAACGTACTACTGGCACACTTAAAAAAAATACCTACTATAGGAAAATAATCGTCTTAACTTTTAAGATCTTTGCATTGGCCTCAAAATGACTGTGATATTGACTCCAAATATGCAAAAAGAACCTTGAGTCGTTTTTCTGGTAAAAGACCTGAAATCTTTGAGGAAAATCACAGGTGTTTCTTTCAGTAATTTGTATATGTTTTCTGTTACAGGGTGAGGAAATCACTAAAGAGGAGATTGACATGCTGAGTGATGCTTGCACCAAGCTGCAGGAACAGAAAAAATCACTAACAAAGGAAAAGGAGGAGCTCGAGGAACTGAAGGATGATGTTCAAGAGTATAATGAGGTGAAGAATGGGGCATGGCAGTTTGTGGGTTTTATTTCTTTTCATATATAGCTTTAGAATAAATGATGCACAGATTCAAATATCTTGCTTGGATGTCTCTTAGTTGGTAGCTGAGTTGAATGAATAAACTTTTTATGGGACAACACAGAGCCTCATGTGTATGACATGTTTAAAGCCTAGTTAAAATCATTGGAGTAGTTCCCATCAGATGAGATCCTGTTCCTGCTCCTATTTCCAGGGTGACTTAACAGGTGCTAACTGCTGTGTGCTGCAGTTCTTTCTTATCAAGCATAGATGTCAGTATTACAGTGTTAGAATTTATTGTTCTAATTCCAGTGTGGCTTTATACATCTATACATTTGCATTTCAGTTACAGCTGGCTCCAGTCTTGAAACGCTTGTCAAAGTCAGTAGTGTTTGTTGGTGAGAATTCACACCAACAAAAGCTTTTCTCTTGACCATTTCTTTTAGGATTTGCAAGAGATAAAAGAGCTCTCTAAAGCTGGACAAGAAGAGGCAGTGGAAGAGTCAAAGGCAAGCAAGCGATTGACCAAGAGGGTGAACCGAATGATTGGTCAGATAGACAAAATTATTAATGAATTAGAGACAAGTCAGAAGACAGTGGATGTAAAGCTGGATGCTGGTGATAGTCCTCCTGCCAGGTAAGTGACTTGAGAGCACTGCATGTGTCTCTGACTGTTCATCTTCAGTCTTGCATTTGTCTGTGTGATTAGAAAAGAATTTGCAAATAAGTTATTGTTTAGAATGTTAAGATAATTGATTTTAGAAATAAAATTAACCAAATTCTGCTGTAGATTTCTTCACTTCTAAGGTATGTTAGATATGGCTAAAATGAGGAATGGAAAAAACAGGTATAATTCCACAGATGCTTGTCCTGAGGGGATACTGTCAATCAGTATCACACCATCTTGTTCACACCTTTAGCACTAACTGTGATGAAGGCTAAATCATCCCTTTAGTGATGCTCCTCACACAGTGGGCTTGACCTATGTCATTAATTGAAAAGGTGTGCAACAGTATTTTAAGCATATTCGTGTTTGTTGTTCACTAGTAGTGAAGATGTCAGTGAGGAAAAAAATTGCAGTAAAGTCTGTTCTGTCTCTGGAGAAAAACTGGGGAACAGGTAAGGAGATAATTTTACATGGTCCCTCTCCGAGAATTTGTTTAATTTCATCTTGAACACACTTTCAGATTTTCAAATAATGATCTTTATTGATAGTTTCATTGCAAAATTCATTTATCGACACTTCTCCAGGTCTTGATGTTACTGGAGCATCTTTCAGGCAATCCTGTGTTGAACAATCATGTTGCCTATTACAGGCAGTGATTTACACAAAAGCTCACATTTGTGATTATGAATGCTCAACTAATCTAGTTATGTTTGCACTGTTTTGTGATTCCTTGAGAAAACTTCTCAGCTCTCAAAGAGTATAACCTAAACAGAAATAAGGATTCTGCTTTTGTTGTTTCCAAACTATAGAATTTTTTTTTTATTTTATTTTTTCCCAGTCTCTAGGGCAGTCAACTGTTGCAAATTTTGTGTAGTAAGATTTAAGGCAGCCATATGAATGGTGATGTAGAGAAGTTCTTGATCAAAATCATCCAAATTTGTAAACTAAAAAGAAAATATAAAATCTGCTTGTAACACTTCTATAATTATGGACTGTAATTATACTTCTATGTAATAGATGGTTTTGTGGATAATTTTGTAGGTGATTGTGGAAGACTGGAAATTATTAGTTTAAATACTGCTTAATTGTCAATGGCTTGTTTCTAACCTTCAAGTTGGTGCAGTCGTTGCCAAGCCATCAAGAATCATAGAAATGACACGAGACCGGGACATTTAGTGTCAGTTGAGAAATGCTCCTTGAATAAAAGCCAGGTTTTGCCCAGAGGTTAGGGCCAGTTGTGGAGATGGAACTCTACTGGTAAAGCCCTTCTGTTCAATATATATTGGGTTCACTGACTCCTGCATTTCGTCTTGACCTGTGCTTGGAAGATGGTTCTTCAAACTAGCAAAGCTATACAGCCAAGCAGGGGCTTTAGGTCGCAACAGACTTCAAAGCTTTAGGTTTATGACATGAGTAAGCAGAGAGTGGAAACATCTGAAACCTACTCACAACATCAAGTTTAGTACTTTCCTTCTACAAATTCTGTTCCTTGAGATGGGCAAGTGAAGCCTGTTTTAATGAAACAGCTAAATTGCCAAAGTGATTAGCTCTCAGCTTTTGTTTTCCTGTGACTTTCACGAATTTGGTGTAGGCCAGTCTCTAAATCTAAAAGGATGACAGGTGCGTGGCACTGCATCTTTGATAAATGGCATGGGGGGGCAAGGGGCATTTGATAAACAGTCTGGGAAACGCAGAAACTGTGCTAAACTTCATTTCAAATGCTCCTGGATACCTGTATTTGTGCAATAAAGTACATGGAAACCAAAAGCCTGAGATTTGATGATAAGATAAAGATTAATTGGAAATCTGCTTGCTGATCTGTAACTCATTTTTGCATTTTTTTTTCACTCTGATCAGGATTATAAATACATATTTAATGTTTTTACAAATGACTTGCAGCATAATGATTTTCAGTTCTGCCTTTTGTCAACTTTACTCCTTTGGAGTAACTGCTTGCCATGTACAGATTGTGCTTCCTCTCCAGGGAGAATCTCATCAGTATCGCTGAGCTAATTAATGCGATGAAACAAATTCAGAAGATTCCAGAGGAGAAGCTAACTAGGATTGCAGAGGCATTAGATGAAAACAAGGATGGCAAAATTGATATAGATAATGTTGTTAAGGTAAGCCTGTGGACTAATTAAAGAACATAAGGCTAGCCATCCTTCAAACATTGTACCTGTTTTGACTTGAATTTGTATTGCTGTCATTTGCAAGAGTCTTGGTGCCAGTGAAGTTTTCGGTGAAGTATTGTAAATACATCTTATAATACATACTGGCATCTACAGAATTTTTGTGGCTATTTCTGAGGGGGGCTGGGAGGAGGAGGTTAGTTCTGTGTCTTACCTACATTACCTTTAAAGCTGTACGCCTCTGTCAGGTCCTGTAAAATAGGGTCATTTTGTTGTGCTGCTTATGATGGCAGGGGGAGGGAAGAGCTTTTGAAGAACTGCTTTAGGAATACCACTATTAGCCGAAGTCTTGACAGGATGCATATAGATAAACTTCATGTCAACACAAGATAATAGCTTCTCTTGCCTACTTTTATACCTATGTCACTGAGACCTGCATTTCCTACGCTGGAAAGATATCAGACCATCGGTTGTCCTTTATGTCCATTGTAAATGACCTGCATTCTTTGCCTAATTTGTCCCATACTCTCAATTTGCAGAACATTATCAGGTTTTCCCTGTCTTCTCTATTTTCTTGTTTCTTTTTTACTTGGTATATTTAGAGGTGTCCCAAAACTTACTTCCTTGGAAGTCATTTTTCTACTCAATACAGAAATAGTGCTTAAACTATGGCCGACTAGAAAATACAGTATCGGCCTTTTGAGACATGTTTTTCCTCTCTACTGAAGTTGTCCCAGGGGTGATTATCTTCCCTCTTGCTCTAAAAAAGTAGTTGTGCATTTAGCAACATGGGTAAAATGTACTCTTGAGTTCTACATGGAAACTGGAGGAGCTATTCCAAGGATACGTTTGTGCAAAAAGCTGTATAAGGGACTTTGGAATTACTTACTAAATTATTTTTTCATTTTGCCTTCTGAAAGGCCTACCCCACCCCCCCTTTCAAGTTTTTGAAAATTTGTGCCTATTTAGAACATGTGGTCTTTTTGTTAAAATTAATCCTATAAAATAAGTATTGTCTTCAGTACTATTTCAGCATGTACTGAATCTGAGTTTTCCATTGGAACGGGTAAAATAAATGGGTCTGTTTTATTGATGCTTTAAAATGTTTAAAATGCCAAAAATTCTAGATCATTTGCTTTTAAGTTTTAGCTTTTTTTTTTTGTTTTAATGCTCTGGGTATGTTTAGGGCACTGATTGTCATTTGAATTTGTTTCACGTAGGAAAAAAAGGCTCTTCTTGAACAGAGAGAACTGAATACTTTTTGTCCTAACAAAATTTAGGATATGAAAAGGTCCTGATCATGTAAAAACTAAATGCTCTCTCAATATCATTTTATGTTTATATAGGTAGTAGAGTTGATTGACAAAGAAGATATTGATATTGGCACTAGTCAGGTTGCTGAGATTATGGCACTGCTTCAAAAAGAAGAAAAACTGGAAGAAAAAGAGAAAGCGAAGGAAAAACATGATAAAGAAGCTGCGGAAGCAAAGAATTAAGCTTCAGAATCTGAAGCTAATCCCAGTTGTAACCAAAACCTTGTATATCTTTCTGTGTCTAATGGCTACATATGACTTGAGCTTTATGATTTATGGGAAGTGTTTTGAGCTGATTCTAGTAATAAATTGTAGGTATGTTTTCTGACATATGGAATGAAATTTCCATTCATCAAAGAAGTGATTTACTGTCATTCCATACAGATGAAAACAAAATATGCTTCTTTACCAGTACTCCTGCCCACAGAATCTTGTATTTGCACTCATTGTTGTGGTACAGTGATCCATTAAACTTTCAAGTTTGCTGTATAAATTAAGTGTATCTATCACGGAAAAATGTTTCTCATTTATTTTTTTCCAGCATTATGTGGTGCCCAACCTTGCTCTGCTTCTACCTTCTAGGTTTTTCAGAATGTATTACAAACTTTCCCTTCCATCACAATATTACGTATTTTGTAATCTGTTTAGTGAAGTTACTGTGGCTTCAGTAGTAGCTCTTCAAACTGAGGGTTTTTTTAAACTAAATATCACTAAGCTGTTGCCTCACTGACAGAGAATGTGGCATTCTAATCACTTTTATGAATTCATGATTACTTTTTTTTTTCTGTTGAAGGGAAAATCAGATTCCTTTTTCCCTAAAATGGAAACTTCCCATGAAGTTTGCTTCTTATGGGTGCCTTAAATTTCTTAAGACTAGGGAGTAGAGGATGTCACTTCTACTCGAAATTCCATGAATTATGAAAGCATTGGAATCACAGGAGCCTTTAAAATTATTTCTGAACACAATTTGTCACACAGTAAAATCAGTTAAGTGTCTAAATAGCAAAATCAAAATAATCATAAGGGGAAAATATCAGTTGTGATCTTTTTGCATATATTTTTGAAAATATGCAGTTATCTTCACGTTTGTTCTTTTTTTATCTGATAATTATTTACACCATAACTAGTTCTCTTACCTCTCAATTTTCATCTCAGGTATAAAATCACTAACCAGGTATAGTCAAAGTACATAAATACTTTCATCTCACTGTGCAGTCAAGAAGTCATGTCTGCTGTTGCCAGTGCATTGATTACATCATTTGCTTTCTCATGAATTCCTTATAGTTACTGTCTAACCATGTGGTTAAATACTGACAGTAGGTCAAAGATTGCTCATTAATGTCTGTCCTGAGTAGTGGATTTTTAAGTTTAAAACCCAAAATATCAACACTGGCATGCTTCCTAATTCCCGGTAGCCTGAATTTTCCACTCTTTCTTAATCTGTTACAAAATACACATAGTGTGACTTGAACCAGCAGGGTTGTGATTGATTTATTATTTTTCTTTTGTTTTCATTTTGCACCCAATGTTAAAAAATACATGAACATTTTTGATTTTTGTGTACACTCTAGAGAGCACATCTTACAGTGGCACTGTACACAGTGATATTGAGGTGGGCAGTTAGTACTTAATGCTTTTAGTCATAGTTATATATTTTTGTAGAAAATGCTGACTCCTGGGCGTATTTCAGCATAATTCCATGTTCTGTATTTATCTAGATTGGCTAAATTATTTGTAAAAACTTATTTGAACTTAGTGGAACAAAAATTTTTTGACAGTCTCATGGCTTGCATGATGGACCATTGTATTTAGTTGTTTCCAAAGCAAGATGTACAGTAAGGTGTACAATACAATTAATTCTAAAGGAAAAAAAAAAAGGTCAGTCTTTAGTTTAAGTATTGAATTAATATTCTGTACAGTTTTCAAAGAAAGCTACTTAAAGTAAAGCCTCCTGAGAATTACTGTATCTGAAGTGTAAAATTGCTGTGACAAAGCTGGAATTTCAGATCAGAACACTTTTTGTAGCTGATGTATCCCTAACCAAGGGGGCTGTTCTCCTGGTAAATCGAGATTAGCTTGGAGATTTCATCATGAAAGTCACTTTATAAATTTTGAAGATAGGACTTCACTAGGTGCTTTTTTTAGGCCAAAACTTAGATGAAATACAAGCGTAAAATTAATTTCACGAAGAAACAATTGAAAAACTAATTTTACATTGTGTAAGTGACAGAATTAATGGGCTTTGAAGTATGCTAAGTTTAGCAGTTGCATACCTTCAATTTGAAAAGAATGTACAGCAATCTTACTTGACATTCCTGAAACGTGATGAAGTTACTCTTAAAATTGTCTGCTACCTTTCGTGGAATATCAAAAACCTAAGGATTGTATGCACTTCAGTGCATGCAAGTGTAAAACAGGGAAGTAGGTAAAGCTGCTTTCAAAGATGTATTGATATTTACAGAGCTTTAACTGTCCCTAAAGTAAACTATCTGATTGTAGTATTTGGGAGCTTAAGATACTTTGCTGATGATCTTTTCCTGTGTTAACTTTTCACTTAAATTTTCTGTGGACTATAAATAAGTAGGGAGCCAAAAAGAGATGATGATTTTGGTTTTTTGTTTGATTTATTTATGAAGAATATCCTGATTAAAATAATTGTAATTCATTTTACTGAACATTTTTAGCTTTTGGGCGTGTTTGAAATTTGGCATATTGTGAAATTTTAACAGGTTACATAAAATACACTTCAATGTTAATCACAAATGTCAGTTTTCCCCAGTTACCTAAAGTGTTTAAAGGACATACCATCAACAAGTGAAGCATTTTCAGAGGGAATATTTTCCTTTTGATGTCTAAAGCAGGCAAACCCATGATGGGTAGACTGGAACACCACATGTTCTGCAAGCTTCAAAAGCTTAGAAAGCCCTCGGTGATTCCCATTTGCCCAGTTCTGAACCTTCCCGAGCAGCTCTCTCCAGCCGATACAGACAACTCCAGCACTGGGTGGTGGGAGGACTCGCTTCAGATAACGCGCTTTGTTGTCTTTTGTGTTGACCAAAAAAATCCAGAAGCTGCAGTACTTTCAGAGAAAGAATGACTTCTGAGTGTACAGTACCTGGCCCAACCTTTTTCCTGAATGAATATTTAATCAGGAGATGTAAATATTTGTTTAAATATTTAAAGGACGTGTGAGATTTTGGTGACCTTGTGACTTACACAGGCAAAGCCTCTAAGCTCAGAGTTAGGAAATGGGTAAGACCGTTGTCGGGGTTGGTTCAGATTCAGATAAGATCGGATTTTGATTATAAACTATTCAGGGGGAAAAGTGTAAAACATGTAAAAAGCTTTTAAAAAAATTTAGGAACAGGGAAGAGAAGTAGCATGCAATTTTTCTTTTCCCCCTCAAAACAAGCAAGTTGTAGGACCTATTTTATTGAAAAACTTGTTCCATTTTGTGTTAGCTCAGAAGATGGCTTTTATGGAGATGTTCATCCCAGACTGCATCATGTCTGTGAGAATAAATCTGCCTGCAAGTTATGTACCAGAAAGCAGATCTAACAGGTGGTTTGTCAGCAGGACCACACGCAGGTAGGGAGTGTTCTCTTGACCTTACAGTTATGTTGGCTTTGTCTGGGGGGAAAACGTTACATCTTTTATACAACTCCAAAATACTTCTTGTAACTTTCTATCCGCATACCTTTCTAGTCATTTAAACTTTAGCTACTTCATCATCTATTTAAATACTTTTAAATTGTTTATATCAAATTATTGGGTATATTTAATTCGAAGAATAATCCTGTATTCCGTTCTTTGTATGTATTTCAGGTTTTGCTTTTCAGTTGAAAAGTTCCATGTTAGAAATTTGAAAATCATTTGTCTGTGCTCTGAGCATACTGGTCCTGTGTTTGCCATAATGCAGCATAAAATTAAGTTAATTGGAGTTTGTGTCCTTTGTTTAGTTATAATAAATGTGTCCTTTTGAAACCTGTTGCGTTTGATTATTTAGTGTTACTTTATTGCCATTCAGATGAGGTGCCAGTCAGAGCTGAACACTGATGAGCTGATTAATAGAACCGAATGTAGGTTTGGGGTAGAAAAGGGTAAGTGAAGGACAAGTACTTAAACCAGGAGGGTGGTGGGTTGTGTGAGGTTTTGGGGGGATGTTAATACTCGCAGAAATTCTCTTGATGAATGTTGGACTGCTTGCCTGATGTAGTGAATTGTGCTAAATCATTCTTTCTAGCCATTACATTTTAGGTATGAAGGTGGGGAGCAATGTGCGCTTTACTGTAAAGGATCTATTGGAAAGGATGAGATCTAGTCCAGATAGAAGTAAGTCTCCTTAGAAAGGCTCCGTATTTGGTCTTTGTCCAAGTTAGCAGAGAGAGCATCTGAAATGGTTCCCGAGATCAACTGGTTTATGCCAGGCCATGCCCCTCACCCCTGATTTTGCAAAATTAGATGTATTCCTCTGTAATCCTCATGTTCTTTGCAAAGGTCGTTTCAGTGTAGAGCATATCCAACAACATGCTTTTTCATTTGAAAGCTGTTAATTATTTATTGTTACCTCTTCCTGAAGCCTAGGCAACATGGTTGGGAAGGCAGAGAGACCCTGAGCCAGCAAGGTGTCCTGTGCACATCTGGTCCTGTGGAAATAGCGGAGATGCGTTAAACATAACTTGTGATGCTGTTATTTTGGAAGCTTTGGTGCCCATCTTGGTTCAGCTTTCGTTGGTTCTTACAGGAACAGGTATCAAAGCAGATCCAGTCCCGAGAGGTGTGGAAGTCCTGCCGCACAGGCCTTCGTTGGCAAAAGCAGTCTCCCAGCTGCTGTCGAACAGGATTTGGGAATGTGCAAACATTGGATCTGCTTTTCTAGTGTCAAAGTATTTCAACAGATGGCTGAAAAAATTTCCTGCCTTAAGATGCTTTTAAAATATCTTAATAGATAAGCTAGGTTGGGTTGCAGATTTTTCCATTTCTGCTTCGAGCCAGGTATCAAATAAATGGCTTCAGAAGTAGCAGAACCTTTTGCTTTTAAGCTTTTGCTTTAAAAATTTTCTTTGAAGATAGATTTATTTAGCATGAATAGGGCTGTTGTGCAGCAGTGTGGTAAAACAGACTAACAGTGAGATTGTGGCTTTGAGTTTGTAAACTAAATGTGGACATTGGCAAGTGTGCTTGATCGTAGTTACCCTCGTCCTGAACGCCCAAGGAAGGGACTGACTCTGGATCCAGTGTTGTCTTTGCTGAGATAAATTGGTCTTATCAAACAAATTATGCTATTTTCTAAATCTTTTTTACACATAACAATTACATCTAGATATTTTAACAGCTGAACAAAAAGGAATAGTGGGTTATTTTTGACTCTATTGTCTTGATATTGACTGGAAACAAGACAGGGGTACCCGCAACCAAGCAGAGTGCCTGGAGAGCTTGGTTGATGCATGGGTGGTAAGCAGAGGCCAAATGCAAGCCTCAGAAAAGCTGAGGTGGGAGGGACTTCAAGAGGTCATGTAGCCCAGCCCCCAGCTCAGAGCTGTTTCCCAGGACCATGTCTCATCAGGGTTTGAGTATCTCCAAGGATGGAGACTGCCACCTCTCTGCATCCTCTCTGGATGCACCTGTCTGTGATCTGTGCCAGTGTTTGATCACACTCAGGAATAAAAGGTTTTTTTTTCTTATGTTTCCCTTGTGACAGATGATGATAATCTATAATTACAGATGTGAATTTATGCATTGTCCACTAATACCCACAGAGGGAACAGTAACCAGCTTCACCTATTAGAAATAAAAGATAACAGATTGATACAAATTCCCTGGGTGGAATCTTGTTTTACATCAGGCTGGTACTGCAGGTGTGCAGAAAGCTGGTTGTAAAAAAACCTCTGACTTCATGAAATCATGGTCTTAAAAGTATTAGTATAGAAAGTTTGGTTGCAAACCGTGATGGTGAAATGTCGTCTAAAGGCTGAATATGTAGGGAGAGATGGGTTCTTGCATCAACCTGAGGCCTGAGCCATCTGTGTTCCACTAATGCCTGTTCTTTCAGCAATGCACGTTTGGCTCGTGCGCCACTGTAGCATAAAACCTTGAGAATGCCCAGGCAGACATCAAGTTCTCCAGAGCAAAGACTGGCCATGCAAGGACCTATTGCACTATTTTGTAGTGAGAAGGCTTCAAAATACTGAATGCAGACAGTGACGGATCATAACGTACTGTTTCCTTGGCTAAGAAACCTCACTTTTCTCACTGTTTAGATATTGAAAAGTGTTTCTGGTATTTTCTTGAATGATTCCTCAACTCTGATGTGAGCAGGAGGATGTTTGTAGCGTGTTTCTAATTCCCTGTACTCTGCTCACTTCGATTTTTGTGTATTAATGGATATAAATCTTTCTCAATAGTTAAATATCTTTCACAAGTCAAAATTCTTTGGGGGCTCATTAGCATGTAAAATTTCATCCTTGCCAAACCTTCTCTGGTTTTCAAACACCAGTTTCTCTCATTTAACTGGTGTAAAGGATTTCTGCTATGCAAGGGATGGATCTGATTCAGATTTGCCTCTTTCCATCTAGTATTTCTTTTTATGTATACTGGCAGAGCAGTCCCCTTCATGAATGGCCTGATTTATGTCTCAGGGAATGCTGCAGCCAGCAGTTCAAGATGTCAGGTTTCCCGTGTGTGTTGGGAGTGGCTGTGGATTCTCGCATACAAGTTCCTTCCTAGTATTTTCTAACCATGTTTGCAGATCGTTGGTTAAGTGAGATCTTCAGAACCTATTCAAAGGAAAGCTTCTGAAAGGAGCTGAAGGGCTGCTGGAAGATGAGCAACAACAACAAATAAACAGCCAAACAAATAATAATAAAAAAAGAAGTCTTAAGAATCTTACTAAATTAAGATGGGAGTTAAGAACCTGTTACGCAGAAAACAGTGATCTCTGAAGCCTACTCCAGACTCGTAAGATGTTTTTTTTTCCCCAGATTCAGTCAGGTGCTACACACCAAAGTAGCAAGCAAATCAGCAGGTTTTGCTTCTCCATTCTTCGTATCGCACATCCTTTCCCTGAGTAGGAAAGATTTATGGAGTCCTTGTTGCACTTTAGTTTCGCAGCACCTGGCTTTGCATTGGTGAAAGTAGAGTTAAAATCTCCTAACTAGATGATTTCCAGTGCTTGGTCTACATAAAGTCATTTATTAGAGGCCTTCATCAAGCTTCACCTTCACCTTCCTCTTGTCAAAATTCTACCAGCTCCACCGCAGTCCCTGTGCAGTCTCTGCACACAATGCTCCTAAGAACAGAAAGTTCCTACCCTTCCCTGTGAATCCTGTGCGCTCTTAGCACACGGATCTGCATATGCCCTTCCATAAGCCATAGCAATTCAGTGGAAAATATATTCTTAGGATGAGTCTTCAGAATCAAGAGTGACATTGAGAGGAAGACAGAGACATCCCCATTTTTTAGATCTACCTTCTTCAATGGGAGTTACCCATCCAAATTCTGTGATTAATCTAACACTGTGGTCCCTTAGTGACTTGATACAATTTAATTTGAGGTGTACCTAAACCACTTGAGTCATCTTTTTCCCCAGAAATTCCTTTGTACCCACTCTAAAAGTGAGATCCTTATGAGTATCTAGCTTTTGGATTTGGCAATCCAAGATTTGACTGATACCACCCCAAAAACCCTCTTCAAATAAATGATGGAGGAGGAAGCATTAACAAAAAAAACCCCAAACCCTTACTTGTACCTTTTAATACCGTAGCGATCAAGAGAAATCTGATGTGGAAAATATCTCAACTAGCCAGGCTTGTGCAGGATTGGTAGCAGTGAATGGAAATAAATGGAGGGGGAGCATTTTGATTGTGCTTTCTGTGCAACTTGCCCTCGAATGAGCAGGAGATGAGAGTGTTTATTGTAATTTTGTGAATATGAACATACCCTCGGACAAGAGAAATACAGTATGTCGTACCACCAAGCTTGATACTCTTATTGAGGTCCTTGGTGAAACTTGGGCACTTCTAGGAAGTGGGGTAAAGTCTTTTTTTAATTAAGCAATAACACAGTGACAAGCAAATACTTGTCACCTTTATTGTGGAATAGACTAGAGGGAGAGGGAATCTGCCCGGCCGAGCAGAAGAGGCCAGCAGCACCCCAAGGCTCTCTCCCCAGGAACTGCACCTACGCTACCTACCTCCCTCAAAGCCCCCCAGGCTTTACCCCAGGGCCGATCGAAACCTGGAGCCGCAGCTGCAGCCCCCGCCCAGGGCGGGTTTCTGCCGGGGCTGCCCGGTGCCAGCTCACTAGATGGCGCGCCCTGACCGCCGCCGCTCCCCGGCCCGCATCGGCTTGGAGCGGCTCGGCACGGCACGGCGAGGGGTCACCTCCGACGGGCGGTCACCTCCCGGCCGGCTCTGCCGCCCGCTTCTCCCGGTCCGCAAATGTACCCCTTGCACCGGCTCAGCGTCACCTCCCTGGCCCCTGATTTGCGCCCTGCACCGGCTCAGCGTCACCTCCCTGTCCCCTGATTTGCGCCCTGCACCGGCTCAGGGTCACCTCCCTGTCCCCTGATTTGCGCCCAGCACCGGCTCAGCGTCACCTCCCTGTCCACAGATGTGCCCCTTGCACCGGCTCAGTGTCACTTTCCTGCTAACAGATGTGCCCCCCGCACTAGCACAGCATCACCTGTCTCCAGATGTGCGCCCTGCACCAGCTCACTATCGCTTTCCTGCTCACAGATGTGTCCCCTGCTCCTGCACAGCATCACCTTCCTGCTCCCAGATGTGCCCCCAGCACTGGCACAGCACCACCTCCCTCTATCCAGATGTGCCCCCTGCACCAGCTCTCTATCCCTCTCCCACCCCCAGATGTGCCCCCTGCACTGGTGCAGTGACACCTCCCTGTCCCCAGCTCTGCCACCTGCCCCTGCTGCCATACATCATCTCTCTGACACCCCAGCGGGTCACCTGCCCACCACAGGCTGAGCCACCAGCCCCCTGCACCAGCTCCACATCATCCTGACCGACTGATATCAGCTGTGCCATCTGTTCCTGCCACCCTGCACCACCTCGGGGTTACACGGTTACATCCCCGACACCTGCCTGGTGCCACTGCAACCTTGTACCCTGCGTCAACTCAGAGTAACATGCCTGCCACCATCTGCATCCCCAGAAGAGGCTCAGGGTCATCACCCCACAACTCTGTGTCAGCCATGCCACCTCCCCCGTCACCTCTGCCAAGACCCTGCACTGTTCAAACACCTCCTTGCCACCCACTACAGTTTGGGGTCATGTCCACCTACAGGGCTCAGAGCCACCTGCCACCCCTCGCACCAGTTGACCACCTCCTTCTGCCACCTTGCACCACCTGTGTCACATGCTCATGCTCTATGCCACCTGCCCTCATCCCTGAGCCCCTGAAGCCTGTGTCACCCTGTCCCACTTTGTGCCCCACCGAGCACACCCCTCCCCATTTGAAGAGAGAAGATTGAGGTCCACCCAAATGGAAAATAGGTAGAAAAGGGCAAGTCCCCCCATGCGCTCCCACCTCGGACCACCTCTCCTCCCTGCAAAGACCTCTGGTGATGCCAGATGGGCAAACAGCCGGGCTCGTTCCAGAGGAGCGTGCCAGCAAGAGAAATGGGCCACTGAACTTCCTTCCCCTGAGAGGACAGGCAGCGCAGGAGGGGATGGGATCTCACTGACAGAGAACTCCTGCACCTTCTGCCTGCGATTACACTCAGAGAGGGCTGGGCATCAGCATGGCCCTGGGCAAGACGCAAGAGCCTACAGGCAGCACGAGGCCCAGCAGAGAGCATCCCCCAGCCCAGCCCGTGCTCATGCCAACTCTCGGCCAGTTTGCTTCCCCAGCAAAATCCACGACCTCATAAACGTCTGACTCAGCTCTTAGTCCTGAGGTCTGAAGTGAAAGCTTGCAAATCTGCAAGGTGGGTTGGCGGGGTTGGCAGAGCCAAGGACGACCCTCGTGTTGGGGCAGGTTTGCTCTTTAAGCTGCTCTCCGGATTGCACACTGAGCCAGGTCAGTCCAGCCTGACTCCTGAAAAGCAGGTTTGCAGCAGCCTGGGAGGGCAGACCCCTTGGCCAGCACTCTCCTTACTCCAGTCCTGCCATCTTCAAAGCACCCAACAAATCCCAGCCACCACTCGCTGTCTGAGAGGGTGCAAGCCCAAGGCTGGCAGATCTCCATCCACCCTCGCCCAGTCAGACAGAGTCAATATATTCTGGTCCAGCTGGAGTCAGCGTTACCAGCCAGATCATCTTCATGTCTTTAGCTGGCTTTTGCCACAATTTCAAAGAGGAAAAAAAAATAACGAAAGGCATTAATGGTACCTACACTAACACAGCCCAACCCAGGAGGCATCCGGAACCTGTGGTGGATGGGGAGGACCCAGCTCTGCTTCTGGCGTGTACCGAGCCGAGCACAGCACAGGGGCCCCACCAGCATCCCTCAAGAAACTGGAAATATGGGCTTGGGTTGGAGCACGGCTGCCAGTTCACACCCTTGTTTCTCCAGACTAATTTGCTGGTTTTATGAAATCCATTCCCCGCTGTTTTCACACTTCTCTCCCTCTCTATTTATAGCCAGGTTTATTTACATGAACAGGGCACTCCATGTACTTTCCCGTCAGTCTGTGGTGGCAGAGCTGGGAGCAGGCGAAGGCAGCAGACAGTAAGGCAAGGAGCACCTAGGGCCAGGGCCATGGCCACCTCCTGCCCACCACGTGGGAGGCAGCCAGCCAGCCCTCCCTGACAAGACAGGAGTGAGTCGAAGCCGAACAATCTGGCGCCGAATGAGCCGTGCACCCTCCAGACCCACGGACACCCCGGACCCTTCTGGGCACAGCGATGCAGCTCCTGTGGCATGTGGGTGGCTCTGGAGCCATCACCTTCCCACCCCACAGGTGAATCCCTTCTCTTTCCAAGTGGGAGCAGCTCTGGCAGCAGTTTTTCACCGGCCTGAGCCCCATCCATCTTTACCACATGTGTCTTGAGGTTCCCCATGGCCTCCCCAGCTCAAAAGGTGATGGAAAGGGGATAGAGTCATTGCAGACCAGGACTCGGTAAGGCCACCCTTGCCCTCTGCCCTGCTGCGCAGCCATGGAATGCACAGCCCACCACACACAGCTGAGTCACTTGACAACTGCCCAGCGATAAATTCACCACTTTGCCTGACAAGAGAGATAAAAATGTCATTGCTTTTTGGGTTTTTTTGGTTTGCCTTTTTAAAACTCTGACAGATGAGGCAGGAGTCCTCAGATTAGCACAAGAGCAAGAGACTTGGGGGATGCAGCTCTCCCCATCACACGTACAGTCATCAGGGAGAGGTATAGCTCCGGTCAAGCCCTGCTGCCAACTCCCTGGGACTTGGCTCTCCAGATCAGGGACAGAGGTTTAGGTTCAGATATCAGCACAAGGAAAGCAAGAATGAGCTACAAATCCAGGCTGGAAACTCAAAATTTTCCAGCCCTCAGAGCAGCAAAGTTCTGGTTCAGCCTTCACATGAGGCAGCAAAAATACTTTTCACTGTAGAGGGGCTGACCTGAAAACAGGGCTACCCGGGGTGTGGGTCACTGCCACCCTCCTCCCAGCCCCTCACTGCCAACGACCCAGCTGGGAGAGCAGGAGATCCAGGCTTGGCTGCCTCCTGCCTGGCCACGGGATGCTCCAGCCCACATGGGGCTGAGTCTCCCTGCACAAGTACATGATTATTCACAGCCTCCAGCATTTGCATGGTGGAGTCACGAGTCTCACAACACCTGATCTCCCGGGAGAGCTGCCTCCTGCACTTCAGGAGGCAACGGCCCACATTCGGAAAGTGGGACTCGGTGTCTCACAGCATCCCACATCACCCAGCTGTCACCTCCTCCCCAATCCACATGGGGACCAGGGGAAGGGAGCCTGCCCCATCCCTGCCACTGTGGTGAGGAAGATGAGTTGGAGGCAGGGACACACGGGAACCCTGAAAAATCGGGAGCTGAGCGTGGAAATGCTGAGCCAGCCTGCAGCAGCACCATGTGCACCAGCGAGCCTGCCACAGGAAAGACCAAAAAAAAAGCCCCTTTATCAGAGTCACCAGAGAATGAACACGCAGATGGGCTTGGCACACACCATGCCGGGGTTAGGCTCGTTCCCTTCCCGTCCCCTCGCCCATCACTGGTGGCTCATCACCGGCGCGTGACTCCAACTGGCAAGCAAGGAGAGCTACCCTGCCATGCCTTCCCGGCTCCCCATCCAAGTCGTGGAATAATCCACCTGTGGTATTTCAGAGAAGACACACTAACTTCTGTGGAGAGGGGTCAGTTGAGTCACATTAACAACTTTTTCCTCCCTTTAGCAGGTCTCCAACGTAGCTGATTACTCATCAGCCCACTAATAGACTCACTCACACGGCACTACCCGGATCAAGCAGCAGCAATTGTCTGTCTTGTCTTATTAACCTCAAAGAAGGATCCGACTCTGGTAACGTGATATCCCACCCTTATCTCATCACTTGCTTCCCTAGCCAAAATATGTCACCCTGTGGTGCAGAGCATCCCCATCCCAGCACTGCCCAGGGGAAACCAACACTTTCAGATCCAGCCTCTCTGTGCTGCTCTGCAGGACCTTGGCTGGGGCAGATACAGCCCGGGGGGGGTGGCAAATACTGAACTCTCTCCTTTCCCCATCCTTAAAACCAAAGTGAGACTCAAACTATAGGAAAAATGAAA
>JANHFX010022058.1:0-25766 GCA_027560015.1 Chloroceryle amazona | reverse complement strand
TTTTTTATTATTATTATTTTTAATTATTATTTATTTCCTCCCACACTCCTCCAGTATTTTGTTAGTAAACAGTAATTGCCACATCTCAGCACCAGCAGATCTCAAAGTCCCAGGTCCACGTTATCAGTTCCCTAGTTATGTTTCTTCCTAGGTTACAGAGGAAAACAGCATGTGAGGGATAAAAGCACAACTAATGACAGCCTTGATGTTTTTATACTGTGGAGGGGAACAGAGACAAAGAAAGAAGGCTTTCAAAATGACAGACAGTGCCTTTTATTTTTTATTGTCTTTAATTTAAAGCTCTACTCTTCCGCAGGCATCGGTTCTTTGGATTTGATCCTTGAATCCCAAACATGAGCAACTACAGCGTGTCTTTGGTCGGCCCAGCTCCTTGGGGTTTCAGACTTCAAGGGGGCAAGGATTTCAACGTGCCTCTGTCTATCTCTCGGGTAAGTGCCTTTGCGTCTCTGCCTGGTACGCTGCTGCGGACCTGCAACTTTCAGACCTAAGTATGCAAAGCCCTTAATTACAGATGCTGAGGCTCAGCTTGCCCCGTGGCATGGAGGGTTGTTGGAGGAGGGCAGACCTGGGAAAAGAAATCTTCTTTATTGTCTGAAGTTCCTGACAAAGTTTTCTTTGGAAGGATGTGTTCGTATGAAGTGTCTGGTTTACCTGCATTTATTTCTGCAACAAACAAAAGAAAACACCCCTGAGTTCCCCTCCCTGCTCCCAGCCAGAAAACAGAGATGCAGAGGTTGGAGGCTGGCAGGAGATGAGCAATTTCAGCGCAGGGCTGAGCCTGTGCAGTTCAAGTGGGAGGCAGCAGGGAAAAATCACTTCTTGTACCCTTGTTTATTCAGCAGCTCTTAGCAGCTTGAGGTTCTTCGGGTGTCTGTTCTTGCAAATCCCACTGTTTACAATCAAAAGGCACTTGCATGGCAGAAGTTGTAAACAGTGGCTCATCAATATGTGCCTGAGTAAGTCAGTTTCTCACCAGTGTTTTTAGGGTATGTGCTCTGAACTGGTGTTCACAAGGTTTCAGGAACTAAATCAAATATCATCAGGCACTTTTGAACTAGTTTCCTACTTTTAAACCATGGGAAGGTTTGTCATTCAGTGTGTGCTGAGTTGTGAAGCCTTCTTTAGTTGGCTGGAATCTGTTCACGTATAAAATATAGGAAGAAATTTTGTAGTATTGAATTTATAGGATCATTGGAAATCTCTGGGTGAAGAAACTGGCTTCTGATGGCTCTACCCTGGCACCTTTAAATATGATTTGCAGAGTGGAAGGATTTATGTACAGATGGCCCCTTCTCTGCTGGCAGCTCTCCTCCTCCTCCTGCATATTCATGCAGTTTAGTGACAAAGATGAATTATTTTTTACACCTGTTGGGGCTGCAGAAATGATACTGCTGTGGGAGATGGAGCAGGTTGCTATTTGGGTTTATGCATCATGGTAATATTTTTAGCTAATCTCAACTAGGGATTCAAACTCTGCCAGTTCATTTAGATTTGGCTTATCCCATCCACCTGTGGATTATGCTGGCGAAGTTAAAATACAGTTTGGCTCTGCAAAATTATTTTTCTATGGCTAAGATGGACTGTGGAGCTGTAGAAATGCCTGTGCACAGATGAATACGGCCGATACCTGAGCCAAAAAGGGGTTGAGAAGCAGTTTGTTTCCAGATTCTGGGGATTTTCAAGCTAAATTGTAACTCAATTTCTCATTCAGTAGCTGGTTACTCCTACACTAATAAGAAATTTGAACTGGGAATGCAGATAGCAGTCTTCTGATTTGACAGAAGTAATAGTCTCATGACAAGGGTTTGGCTCTTGCCTACGTGGGGTGCTTGTGCGTGGTGCTGATGAGCAATTAAGCGCTGCAGGCAGTAAACCAAGAGGAAAAAAATAGTTTTAGGAAAGGGGTACTGCCTTTTGTAGGGGCCTCTGCTGTTCTGGAGACCGAGAGTGCGGTGCTGCTGCAAGCAGGCTTCCCATCTACAAGCTCCTAAAGAGGAAACACATGTGGAAATTAGCCTGGACTACTACTGCTTTATTACAGGAATCAAATACGCTGTCGCACGGGGTAGCCTAGGGGAATTGGCCTAAATAGCTACGAATAAACCCCTCCCTTATGGGATTCCCTACTGACAAATGTCAGCGCCCACAAGAGCAGAATGTAATGAAAGATGGGAACCAGGGTGGTTTTAGGACTTGAATTTGTGTGTGAGAGGGGGGAGGCATGATATCTAGTCCAGGTATAATGCCTCAGCACTGCTCCTTGGCTGAACTGCTGCTTCGTACTTGCAGGTAAGACAATGCAAATATTACACTGCCTGGTGCTTGCTGCTTTCTTTTTGGGGTTGTTTGGTTTTTTTTTCCTCTGCTATTTTTTTTTTACTTCCCCCTTTGGATCATAAAAGTGCTTAGTTTCTGGTATGTCAATCCAGCTTTGGCCTGATAGCTGGAAGAATTCAATACCATGTTCCTGGTATGCTGGAACAGCGTGTACCATTCACCCCCACCAGCCGTTCTTTTCCTGATGAAGCATAAATGCCTTCCTGTATCTGAAGGCTGCTAATTAAATTATTGTAGCAAAACAGTAATGAGACAGCAGAATTATGTGCTTAGGCAAGGAGGACATCTTTGGTTTTGTGTTGTTTTTAATTTGTCCTCTATTTGGTGAGGATGAATCTGGCTGTGTTGCCGAGGGCTAATTTCCTGCTTTAGTTTAAACTCCTTGGAATTAAGTTCAAATAAAGTACAGTTCATGAAGCACGGAAAATATACTGGTTTCTAAAGCTGGTTTATCTGAAAAGCTAATCTCTTTTTACTAATGATTCGAACGAATTAAGATCCCATGGTTCCTCGGAGAAAAAGTTTTTAGTAAGTCATTCATCTTTGTACAGACTGCAGCTTAAATGGGCGTATTCCTCATTGCCTCTAAGGTAAAATGAGCCCATTCTGTGTTCTTCAGCTGAAATTCTTAACGTCAGCTGAGGTTTAATAGGTTCATGTTGATGCCAAAGTATCAGTAGCATCTGATTTTTCATACACCAGTTTATTGTAGACCAGTTACAACATCATAACCAATAGTAATGGTCGTTGTAGGGCTGTGTCAATCAACACAGCTCTCAGTGCTTTAGTGTTGCTGCCTCTGCTTATACAGCTGCACACGCTTCAGCCGAAGTTATACATGGGATGTTGGGCATATAGCCCTATACTTAGTGGTATAAATCAGTGCACGCAGTGCATGTTACGTGTACTTGTGCCTGGCTGGACTTCTGCAGGGTGGCTTTTCACAGTCCTCCTTACCTTGCCAAGGCACCTGTCTGAGCCCTGCGAGTGCCACTGCACAGGGCAGGGGTTCAGTGCTGGGAAGCTGCTGTGGGGTGGGGGTGATGGTGGGAGTGTGGTGGGGAGTATGGCTCTCAGGAAAGAGGGGTCAGTGGGAGGACGTTGCTCCCAAAGTAAAACAGTTTGATCTTTACCTTTCAACCAGGAATAAAGGGTGGCTTGAGGTGATAGATCTACATCTTTTATTAACAGCCAGAGGTTAAAGTGGCTCAGGCCACCACATGTCACTGTACTGTAGGGCTCCCAGGTAGTTTATTCTGCAGTGGTACTTGTATAACGAGAGATTGCAAGCTCTGCAGTTCCCTTGCAGTGAAGAAGGTGGAAATTACTGGAGTTAAAGTGAGCGAATGGAGATTATTCTGAGTTGCTGTTCTTACTTTTCCTCATGGCATTTTATTTTAATGAAAAAGCAACTGTTCTCCTTACTCCTTCAAGATCTATGTTGTGATGCAAAACTGAAGAAATGGAAAGCTAGAGCAGATAATTAATGTTGCATCTCAGCTGGTTGGTCTTACGTCCTGGTAGCTGTAAAGTAGGAATTTGTATTGTAGGAAATCACTAAGGTTGAGATGTTTTTGCTATGGAAGGACAATCTGAATGTCTGTCCATCTGTCTGTAATACATGTAGTCATGTGAAAAGACATTTGCCATAAGATGATTATCTTCATAGGAATGAATTGATTGCTCCTGAGTCAACACAGATCTCTGAAGAGGCAGCTACTTAGAACTGTCAAAACCACTGTCCTCTGCAGAATGAAATAAATAGTGTTTGGTTTTGATGCTATAGTCATTATGTCATGATGACCTGGGAGAGGTTTAGATATTTGTTATAGAAGTACGCTTGAAATGTTTGTAGCCTATCAAAATCTTTGTGGTGCAGTCTCTAAACAATGATTGTCTCTGCTTTACGTCAGTATTTGCCACTAGAAACAAGGAGATGCAATAGTAAAACTGTAGTTTGAACTGTAGCCTGTGTGCAATATATACAATGGTAAAGCAATGATGCTTTGAGTAGACCTAGAGCATGTCAGCTTTGACTAGAGTCTGGCTGAGCCTCTTGCCCTTGTGTTTGTGTGGATTATTTTATTAAGCCCTATGTGCCATTTTTGGTGAAATCCAATTGTCTGTAAGTATGGAATAAGTTAATGCTCTGGGGAAGTGGTCTTTCGAGCAGGCATGTGAAACAGGAGAGAAACACTAGAACAACTGCTGGCCTGGCCACTGGTAATTGTGTCAGTAACTTTATGCTTCATCCTGGAAGCTACCAAGAGCTACTAACTAAGCCTGAACTGGCAGCTGCTGGCATTGCTGCGCTGGTTCGATTTGCTCCCGACTTGTGACAGTTTGCACAAAATAAAGCTGAAGATGTATTCATTCCACTGCTGCAGCTTCCCAGCGCAGGGGCAGGGATGCTGGCAGAGATCTCAGCACCTTCCTGATGATGCTGCTCCTGGGGCAAGAAACGCTGCATTTTACAGGAGCTGTCAGTGCTTGTGAACTGGGTGGGATTAGCCAAGACCTAAAGCATAAAGTGGGATTCTGTTCTGTTTACAAGATGTGGTTTACTAAAAAAAAAACCACCACTGAGAATGACAAATGAGCTCCCGGTGCCAAAGTCTGTGTCCTCTCCCCGAGTGCTGAAGGAGCAGAGGTTTTTCTTTGGCGACTGAGTGGAATAGGGACAATTATAAAGCTCCCAGCTGTGCACAAGTGGTTTAATACGAGTGAGATTTCTGAAAGTCTTGAGTGCTGGTGAGTGTGTGGTTGCCTGCAAGCACCAGCCTCCCCTAGAGACTTCCAAAGTTTAACTTGGAAGATGGAGAGAGAGATAATTTCACAATCATTTCTATACCAACTTCCAGAATTGGTACAGATGGAATTCCCCAATTGCCTCTTTTCCCACCTCTGTTTAACCTCTTTGTGCTGAAAATTGGGAAAAGGGCAACGTTCCCCCTGGGCACGTGTTTTCCTTCCCTTGTCTGTTCTGCTATGCAGTTGGGAGCAAGACAAACCGTCACTGGAGTGGGGTTGGGAAGAAGGGGGGGCATGGGAGAAGAAGCATCTGCATCTTGTCTGTTCGTGACCTTATTTGTCAGACAACCTCCCCAGACCGTGTAGGAAGCTGACTTATTGTAAGTTAGTTCTTCTCCTGATATAATTCCCCCAGAAGTGAAACTGGCTGTACTGGGTGGGGGGGAAGGGAACCAAAGAGCATGTAGCTGAGGGATATCTGATGTGATGTGTGAACATACTCTTTTTACATTAAAAAATGCTGGTAACACTTATTTTTTGGCTTTTAAGTGACAGTTTAGTTACAGCATGAGGAGTACAAATGCGATATGTCACGATGGAAAACCTGAAGTATTTATTTGCAGTGTCCACTTCTCAAAGACAGATGTAGTGAAAAAATAAACTCTGATTAGAAGTTCAGAGCAGATGCAAAATTGGCAGCCCTTCCAAAGGCCAAAAAGCAGGGCCATTTATTGAGTAGTAACTGCAAAAATATTAGGCATGTTTTCTTTGCAAGTATCTGGCCCTGGAGGCCTGACAACTTCTGTCGACTTCCCCACTGTTCGGGGATGCTATTTTTAGTGTAACTGTTTTTCTCATTATTCATTGGCCGATGGCTATCAGAAGGCATTGTGAGAAGAGACGTGGTGTTGAAAGGTTTGTTTGTTCGGCTTTGGTATGGAGCCAGGAGATAACATTGTTGGCTTTTTTTTTTCCTTATGTTTTGACTTTTTAAGAATAGATTTCATATGCTATCAATATGAGGAAAGTGTGAGAGAAAACTGTCTCTCAGTGGAAATATGGGAAAGGTGATATTCCTCCTGACAGTGGTCAAAAAGAAAAAAAAAAAAAAGGCTGACTTTTTTTTGGACAAATGTGAGCAACAGAACTCCACTGACTTCCGTGGGTGGCTGTCGCAAGAGTAAAGGAAGGAAAGGAGACCCCAGCTAAGGCTGCTGTTCATGAGTCCTTGAATGACTCAAGTCTTCAGGAAGTGAAAACAGGGAAAATACAACAAAAGTATCTGCTCGGGTTCCCTTGCTATAGGAGGTACTATAAATACCTCTTGGATAGTACCTCTCATATATGGAGAGAGGTACTGTCTTACCATGGCAGAGTTGAGGTGGACGGAAGAAAAAGACTGTGGACTTTAGGCACAGAGTCCTCTGAGGTGCAAGAAGCTGCAGTTGCCATGTCGACTTAAAGCCTTGCTTGTGTCAAGGAATTTGCACCGTCCTGCTGCTCTGGTGTGTGATGCTGAGGTAAGAGCTGGAGTGTCAGGAACTCTGCTAACCTGGTTTAAACGCAGACAAGCTGCTGCTGCGTGTCGGTAGGTGACTGGGGGCTGTACAGGTCTAGCCTAGGGCATGATGGTCATCTCAGACACGTTGCTAGATCAGTTCTGTAATGATGTTTGCTTCCAGGAAATGTTCTTGAAAGGATTTCTTCAGGAGCATGGTCATGCTGTGCAGTGGCAGTTCAGTCTTGCCCTCTTAAGAGGAGGGAGGAAAGAAGCACGAGCTCCTAATGCCTATGCGTGTGCTGGAAGAGTGGTCTCTCTAATGACTTGCTTAAAGCTAGACACATCTGGAAATGAAGTCCAGGGAAAAGTAGGAAGGGGCAAGAGAAGAAGAGAGAAATAAAATGTGGATGCTGTTGGTTTTGGTACCGCTGGGGAGGTGCAGGTGCTACTCTGACTGCCACTCGAGCACCAGCCAACTGCATATGCCCGTGGCCACTGAACACTTCTGCAGAACAGACCTGAGGTGTTGAGCTGAGGAATGAAGGCCACTCTTGCTGAACAGCCTCTGAAGAGTCTGAGTTAAATGACTTGAGTGACACTGCACGGGGGCATTCCCACCCTCTTTCACCATTTCTCTGCTTCATTCATCGCTCCCCTTTCAACCCTGGCAGTTAACAGAAGCTTTTTGCCTTTTGTCCTTCTAGACACCAGTGCAGTTCCCACCACGGTCTTTTGTACACGTTGACCCAAGTAGAGAGGTAGTAGGGGGACAGAATAGAGTGTTATAAATAGAAGATCTTGTGCTGCACACCCTCACAGCAATGAGCAAGTGCTGCACCAGTGGAGTGTACTCGGTAGTTTTGGTGCCTAGTTAACGACCACGGAGCACAGAGACTTCTGCAGTCCCCCCGTTTTACTTAACAGGGAAAATCAGGTGTCTGCACTGGTTTACGGTCCAGAAAACTGTGACACCTGGGTGACAATTCTGCCTATATACCATCGAGCTTCAAGATACAGCAAGCGTTAGGTCCACGCTCAGAACAGGCAGATGTTGTACATTCCTTAAGAGGTTGGTGTTTTTTTCTACATACGCCAGAAAATTTCAAGTGGAATAGTCTATAATAGTTTTCTATTACAGTTTATTCTAGCTTCAGGCTCATTCTGAGTCAGTCTTGCATTAGAAACTTCAGCTTAGTAAAAGTAAGAGAAAATGGCATCTCATAGCTGAGAGTGTTTGAAGGTTTGAACTCTCCCAATTGCTGTCAGCTGTGCCTGTAACAAAGCCCTGAAGCAAAATGTAATGCCTTGTGTGAAGTCCCATAGGCTAAAAAGCAGATCTTGCCAGGTCTTTAGGAGTCCTGTTGGAAAGGTCAAATGGTTTGCATGTTAACTGGATATGAAAGAAGCTTGGCTTGCCCTGCTCTATATTAAGAGATGACCTAACGCAGTATCTAGTTCTGTCCCTAACAAGTGATCGAACAATGTGAGGTACTTAACCACGGGACAGCATGGTTTATTTTGTGGTAATTATTTCATAGTTGTCTTAATCACTGTTTGAGCCTCCCAAATGCTAAGCATGGATTAATGTAGAGTCTATTAATTTCAGGAGGGTAAAACTCCCTGTTTGTGAAGCTTTTGCTCGCATGAACGTAATGGGATTGTCTTTAGATATTCTTACCCTCAGAATTTATTAAACCCGTGGAGAAAATGATCAAAGTGTTTCCAAGTGTGGTGAGGAGTTGGTAGTAATAGCATCTGAGGCTTTTGCAAAGGAATTCTGTGAAGGCAAAGTGCTGTAAATGTGAAAAATGCAGATGTAGATAAAGATGTGGGTTTGCTATTAGAGAAGATTCTATCACCGTGGTGGAAACTCTACCTATAGAACATTTTTCCTCAGAATCCTTAAAAAAAAAAAAAAGAAAAAAAAGGCAGCTTTGCTGTGCTAAATCTCCCTCTGCCAGACAGAGCAGCTTCATCTCACAGTTTATAGCACATCTGCTATTAAAGCTTTTTCCTTCTGATGTGCATCTTATCCAAGGCAAGCCAGGAATAGTTCCCAGTCCAGTGCAGCTAGTAAGTGAAACTTTTTCTTTCTCTCCTGTGAAGGAAGAGGCCAAAATTACTGTGTTTTTTTGGTGGGGGGGAGGTTGAGGCTCCCTTGTCAACAATTTCTACCTCTTTGCAGTTCTAGACTTGGCTTGGCGTTGTGAAAGATGTGGAGAGGTAGAGTAGAGGAATTACTTATCACCAGCTTGCTCACGTGTCTAAGCAATTCCTTCTGTGCTCCTCTGCTTTCCTTTCACTAATGTCTTTAAATGGAGGGGGGGGGAGAGATAAAAAAGAAAACCAAAAAACAGTGGAGGTCTACAAGCCAGAGAGCTTGTGAAAATTAGGTTGGACTTGCTTTTGTTAGACTGGTAGGGAAATGGAAGGCTTGTATAGCTCCAAGTACTGGCTGTTCACTAAGCTCATATCACACCTAACAATTTTCTTGTAATGTGAACTGGCCCCCACCCCTCTGTCAGGGGTAATCAGTGACTAAGGGGGGTTGGCAGAAGAAAAACTATGGTCAGAGCTCAAAGCCAACTCGATGGATGAAACTCTTCCTCCATCAGTGCTCTAAGTAGGGATAGCTGGTGCAGCAGGGGCTCGCTCAGCTCAGCCGGCTTGGCCACGGGAGCTGGGGCTGCTGGCACAATGCTGGGGACAGATACCTGAGGACAGTACAATCTAGAAGTGCTGAAGCCAGACCTGCTAGCACATGTCTGTCAGCTTACTAAGCTGTGAAAACTGCCATTGAATGCTTATTAAATTACAGCTTTTGTCAGCTATGGATACAGTCTAGTCTCTCTGCTTTCCAGCTGTCATATTTTGGCAACTGGCAATAAGCAGAAGTCATTGTAGCAGGGACTCAGATGAATCTCCTTCGAGAGCATATCCAGTTTGTAAATTAAACTATTCAGGTATTGTGCAGACCGAGCGTAATGCTGCACCCACTAAGAACCCAAGCCTTGGCACTGCAGTAATGCTTGAGCAAAAGTGGGATTTTAGGTGTATGAGTTGACTCCATAAGGTGCCTCTTGCTTAAGGCTCAGCCTATGCTGAGGGACATTGCTGCTCAGCACCCTGCAGCGTTGAGCCTTCAGACTGTTGCTACCAGAAGGAAACAAACATTGACTTGCTTGGAGGAGGGAATGGACCTTTCCCAGCTTTTCTGCTTTCTCTCAAAGATGTATTAGCCTAGTGATTGTTAGCTGCAAGAGAACTGGCTAGCAGAGATGTCTGTGTGACATCTGAGAGCCAGACTGGAAACAGACCTTTGACCAGACAGTCCATCACTAAAAATGTAGGTCTAAATCAAGAGGCTAAGCAGCATGTGGGGATGAGGAGTCTTTGTGTAGCAGGTTTGTGGTGGTGTTTTGTGACCCTTTGCTCTGGATGTGCTCTAGAGTTGCTCGATCCCCTAATTTCTCTTTGTGACCGCTGCACTGTTAGGCTAGAAATCAGTACCTCAGAGCAGGTCCTTTTCTCAGGAGTTTTGTAAATCTGCCTCTTCTGAACAATCGATGAAAATAATTGAGTTTATGAACAAAACAGAGATGAGTAGGGGTTTCTTTTTTGACTGAAGGAATGAATGTTGTGTGTATGTCTAGAAAAGCGGTTCACTTTCAGTGTGAAAAGGTAAAGGTGGTTTCCTTGAGGGGTTGCACTTAAATCGTGGCGATTTGGATTCTTACAATATCTATCTGGATAAAAGTATCGCCATCCCTTTTATGTCCGAGGGAATTTGATGCTCTCCAGCTGGTTGAGCAGCTCCTCCGTGGGAGTATTTTCTTCCACTGACACATTTCAACTTCAAAACATAGAAACTGCTGATTATTAAACTTCCAATGACATTAATTTGTTTTGATACCTGACCTGATGAAAACTCCCTTAGAACTGCGTTCTGGATGGTGTGGGATTAAATAACTGCAAATTGCTCACAGGAAACTCTGATTACAACAGGCAAAGTAAGGGTTTAGGGCAAAGCAGTCGGTGTTGATGCTTTACTCTGCAACATCCTGCTGTTGGAGCAGGCTAAACTCTTAAGGGCCTTTTTCCCCCTGCTTCCTCCGTGCAAATGTAAGGCACACTTTTGGCATCCTGTCCTGCTCTGCCCTGGTGATGATTACCTAGTACAAGTCAGCCTTTATCCTCCAGCATGGACTCTTTCTCTTGAAAGAAATTGAAGGGGGATGAACAGGGGGATTGGTGAGCCCTCGCAAGAGGAGATTCCTCATGAAGAAAAACATTATCCAGAATAAGGTGATAAAGGTGGGGTTTGTGGAATGCACAACAGCCCCTCTTCAGGGGAAGCGTTGGCATGAGAGTAGTTTAGATGTAGATGCAACCTCATTTATATAACATTGGTATCAGTTCTGGGAAGCACAATGCATAACAGTGGGCATGGTGAGTTAGGAAATGCCTCACTTCAGCATTTAAGATTGCTAACCACTCAAATGGAATCAGAGCTGGTTTTCTAGTGCCATGTTTTGTGTTTCTGCCAAGCAGGTTTGAGTCTTTCGATTTGTCACCTGTTATTTTTTTAGCAGGGAGGGGAAGGTAGTCTTGCAAGAATGCAATTTGTATTGCCTTCAATTTTTTTTCCCCCTTGCTTTCCTTAGCCTGAGGATATCAACCTTACTGCTGAAATAATCTACCAGGGGGTAGATTACTGTACCAGTCCTTGCCAGCCTGTAGGATGTTCTGGCTTTGCTGTGACCAGCACGGGGTTTCTGTTTAATGGGAAGAGCAAGGCCATGGGGCAGCTTTGGATTTATTGGCACAGTTGCAGGAAATGCTTCAGCATCGAGGAGCAAGCTGCTTTTTTATGCAGCAGAGAGCACTTGGGTACCGCTGGGTTCCTGAACAAGCACAGATGCCACCCGGGTGGGTTGCCAGCCTAAAAAGCACTGCTGGCTGCTTCCTGGAAAACTCTGTAGCTGGTGTTATGTGGGAGGTGGGGAGGTGGGTCTAGAGGTGACTTCTGGCTTTCAGTCTCCTGGCAGACGCGTGACCACCTGAGTGTGTAGACTGAACTACGTAGCTCATTTTCTTGCCACCCCATGCGTGGGGCTCTTTCAGACCCTGCCACAAGATGCTGTGAAGCTGGGAGAGAAGCAGGCAACAGTAGCAGCTCTTCTCCTTCTGCTACTTGGGTCCATTGTGATTCAGGAGAGCAGGAAGGGGTTAGGTTTTCCTGGTCCACGAGGCTCTTAACGATGAGATGGTGGAAAGAGAGTAGCAACTTCCTACGGTCGGTCTCTGTTCAGTAGTCTAAAAACAAAGCATTGGTTAAAAATCTCCAAAGAGATTCCACTTTGACCATCACTACCACCTGTAGTTCTCTTGGACCTCTTTTGCTGTCTCACTGCATCCCGGAGTGATATTCCTAAAGCAGCCCTTCCAAGAGGGGGTCCATGGGAAGGTTGCTCTGGTTGAGATTAACAGAAGAACCCCGAGTTGCTCTTGCTAGTGCTGCTTTTGAGTGTCACAGTAGCCGTGAACTTTCGGGAGGGCAGTGGTGGGAGCTGCTGTCAAGCTCCCAGTCCTTTGCATTAGGTTCTTGTATCAAAATCTGGATTCAGTTGAAGTCTTCGAAATAATCCTGCAGTGTTGCATCGAAGATTCAGGAAAAGTAAATTGAAAAACCCACCGAAACCTCAGAGTGTATTTTGGCATTAAAATCGTGAAATTAAAAAGCACTCCTTATTTCCAGGGCCTGACTCATGGTGTTTGAATGCGTGAGGGTGGCAGCTCTACTTCCTATGGTCAAGTAGCATTATAAATATTTCAGGACTTTGGGGCACAGAGCTGTGCCAAATATTTTTCTCATGTTTGTTTTGTTTTGGTTGGTTGAGTTTTTTTCCCTAATTCCCCAAACTTTAGCAGATCTCTTATAACCTGGATTGTGTGTTTACTTAAACCAGGCAACATGTTAAACCTCCAAGTCTCTGAGAACAGCACATCAAATCCAAGTATTGAAATTGATTCCATAGTGACCAAAGTGGTGCTGACTCACTAAAAGCTGGGTTTTGGGGCATGGTGTTTGCAGTGCCATGTGTCAAGTGGATTGCAGAGCAGCTGGCTTGCTAGAGCCCTTCGGGAAGAAGCAGTACAGGGCACCTATTGTAAAATTTGACCTTGTTAGGAGAGTAAGTAGGACAAAGTGTCTTGTTATTAACTGTGGCTCCAGCTTCTGGTGGCAGCACGGGCAGAGCAAAAGAAGGAGGGGGGAGAGGGGTGGAAATCGAGTGGGATTTGAATAATTCTTCCTGTCTGCCAGGAAGCCCTCAGTGCTCTGAAACTCATTCAGCCACGTGGTAAATGAATTCTCCTCTGACAGATTGCACTCTGGGGGGAGTATTTCTCTAGTAGTTTTCACGAGGCGTTGGAAGTTGCCACAAGCCCAGGGTGTTGAAGGGCAGAGGGGGCTTTCAGCAGAGGTGTGCAGGAGTGTCTTGCTCGGGCTCCATCAGGCACTGGGATGCAGGGTGCTGTGAGCAAGGAGCCCACGCATCCCTTGCTGTGCTGTGGGGTCACCTCTGGCAGCGTGGGGAGGAGTGGGAGGTTGAGAGCATCCTGGGTTTCTCAGATGTGACCTGCCAGAAATGTGGAATGAGGTTCTTTCTCTTCTTTTTGTCCATCATGACTGCTCTGAATCTGAACTGCTGTGCTCTGTGGAATAAGCCCTTGAACAAATTCAGCTTTGGGCTTCCTTTGCTCTTCAGGAATTCCTGGACCAGCTTCACTGGTTCCTTCTGATCAGGGGGAGACAAATCCTTAACTGGTGAAAAATCTGTATTGCTCCAGAAATGCCTATCACTCCAGAAAGCTGCTTTGCCTCTTGTGCTTGCTGCTGTTTTGGCGAGTATGTGTCATGTGTGGGTAAATCCTTGGAAGGAGGGGATGGAGCGTGGCAAGCGAGATCCTGAGGGAATGACAGAATAAGTAGCTATAGTAACCTACTAGTAGAACACTAGTAACCTGAACGCCTCTTGAAGCTGTGTAGGAAATTGATTGATTTATAAATTCGTAATACATTTAAAAGGCACTAGAACATAAGGATGCTGGAAGAAGGTGTGTAAATGGTCCATATCAAGTTGCATAAATATCTGGGCTGTTCCCAGTCGGTGTTTGGGATTCTAAGGGAGGTAAACATAATTTTTCTTTCTGCAGAAGAGAGAGAATGATGGTTGTGATATGTACTGTATGTCTCCATGTGCTGTTGTTTAGAATGAGGTCCCTGAGGGCAGAATGTAACAACTGTGTAAGCACACTACTCCAGAGTTACCACTGGGATGTGGTTTTGATTGGCCACTCTGCGTGTACTCTGAAAATGAATTTCAGTGTACAAATGGGCTTGCTATCCTAAGTTAAGCTAGCTTTTGGATTTTTAACTAACACCTTGTGGGGGAAAAAAATAAATATAATACACTCCCCTTAAGTGAAACTCTCGCCTTAATATCTTCTCTGTTCTTGATTTGGTTCCCCAGCTGTATGCAGGAATATGACAGTTGGCATGATGCTTTTCCAAATGTGTCACTTAGCATTTCTGGCAGCTGGATATCTGTGGAAAGCTGTGCAGTGACAAAGCTGCTTCTCATACCTTTTGTAGTCTGTTTTGCATCAGATAGAAAAATTTTAATATCCCCTGAACTTTCCTCCTTTGGCTCACCCGGATAGTAATTGGCTCGAGTATTTCCTGTACCTCATCTCTGAGTATGAAGCTCAAGCTTTTCCCCTCTGCTGAGAGGGGATGGTGCAAACTTGTGGAAGGGAATTCATCCCTAACAGGAAGAAAAAACAAAACAAAAAACCAACCTGAAATCAAACTTGGGAAAATGTTTCCCTTTGTATATTTGTTGGAACGCTGTTGGTGTTTTCTCTGTCGTTTGCCTGCAAAGAGTTACTGCTTAGAAAAGAAAAGCTGAGACAATCCTGGGTTTTCCACTTGTTAAAGTGTATTTTGATGCTAGTAAATGAATATTTTCCGAAGTGATGAATAGAACCTTTGTTTCTGAGAGACTTTTCCTCGCTTTTATTAATGTGTTTTGGCTTCAGAAGCCTACAGACAAGTGAAGAATATGGCATAGAGCTGCTTTGGCTGTTGAGAGAATATTTGTGTTTCTTCAGGCTGCGTGAGGAATTTCGTGTTGTTTGTGGGCAGATGCCTGATTCTAGCCAGCTCTGGCTCTTGTGCTTTAGTATCGAAGCAGATGCTGAGTTTTGAGCTCTTGGACATGCAGGTATTGGGATCACACACAGTCTGAAGCAGTAGCCTACTGTAAGCATTCACCATAATGATTTTACTTTTTATTTTCTTCTCCACTTGGGCACTTTGGACTGACTCTGCAAGTGTAACTGGTGCAGCTCGACAGGTTACAGGTGCAGCTTTCTCAGTGCACCAGCGGGCAGACTTGCTGCTCTGCAAAGGGCTTTTCTGGAGGTCCCACCTCTGGTGCACAGATGGATGCTGCAGTGATGACGGTGCCTGGAGGAAAAGCACCCAAACCTTCTTTTCTGGCAGCAGATGGAGAGTCTTGTCTGAAAGTGTTACCTGGCTAACCTGCTTTAACAGTTTGTTTACTAAAAAATGCAGTGATCAGCCCAGAAGTTCAACATTTCCCAGGATTTTACTGGGTGTTTCTCTACCAAAGCCACTTTTTCTTTACTTTCCCTTCTTGCTCAAAAAGCTACTATCTTCTTTTTTTCCCCCTCATTATAGCAAAGGTGAAATAAGAAGGTGGTTTGCTTTGTTTTGGCTTGGTTTTTAATTTGCAGATGTGCATTGCCCTTCCACTTCACTGCTGGTTTTGCATGCTGCCAAAACTGTAATTTGTAACTCGCTCCTCTTCTTGCCTCCTCACCTCCAGTTCTTCCAAGACTTGGAGCTCTCCTCAAGCCTCAAATATTTTCACACTGGAAAAAAATGAAAGCCTAGATTATTGGAGCCAGGTTACCAAAAAATAAAATAAAATTTGCAAGGACCAAACCAGAACCAGTTCCCCCCTGGAGGGGAGGATGAGATGATGTCTTTCAACCAAGTCGGTCTTATCACCAGTTCACTAAAAAATTTACTTTAATTCTCCTTAGAAAATGCTTTGAGTTACTAATGGACTTTGAAACTTTATTTAGGGCACTGTTTTCTTTCGTCAAGAATGTCTTGAAGTTCTTCAAAGCCAATTTGTAAGTTATTGCAAGGATTAAACAGACTCACGTTGACATAAGTAGTCTTTTATGTTTATTTCATTTTAAGGTAGGCATTAAAAATGTGTTGGTGCATCTGTCTCTGCGTGTTCTATTGTAGTGCTGCAGGATGAGGAGGAGGGAGATGTTACAACACTTGAGATGACTTTTTTTTGTTCAAAGTACCATCTGACCTGCTGCCAGCAGGCACTGGAAAGCTGTCATGCAAGACCTTGCTGAAGGAGAAATCAGAGGTGGTTTTCTTAGCACAGCTTTTTCTTGATGTGTTACCAGCCTCAAAACAGAGGTGGTAACAAATATCTTGCAGGTCATGGCTTTAAAGAATGTTCAGCACACTGCTATTAGCAAACTCTTCAGGAGCAATATGTATTTGTATATAGCTGAGCATTGCTCTTCAGCGTGGGGCAGATTTGGGCTCTGCAAGCACCCACTGCAACCCTTGGTCCAGGATCACAAACTGGCTCCCAAGAAAAGCAGTCCCTGTGCTGGCTCCTTCCCAGGGCAGGTGTCACTCCAGCCGTGTCCTCGGGGCTTCATTCACGCAGAGGTTCACCATGGCCTGACCCTTCTCCTACCTCGCAGCCTCACAACCAAGGGCGATGGCTGAACTGTGCTTGAACTGACTGTGAATACCAGCCTGGCTTGTGTGTTTTCAAGCCCTTCCCTCGCTGGGGTCCCAGACGAGGAGCAATGAGTTTCATTATTGGATTAAACACCATTTACAAACGAGTGGCAAAAGTCTCCTTTTTCTGCTTGCCTTTTGGTCGGTACATTCCACCCCGTTTGCGCACGGATAATGCCATGGCTCTGGAGCATCCAGCCCTTCATCCTGCCTGAGCTGTGCGTGCCACTGCTCCGGGCATCCCAGCCCTCCGGGCACAGCCCTGGCACTCTCCCTGCCCTGCCTCTTCTGCCCTCCTGCAGTTTCTTGTATCCCTGGCTGAGGCTGGCCCTGGGAAAGCCCCCGTGCCCTTGCTTTTTCACTGAGCACACCTCAGGTGAATACTCTCATGCTTTCCTTGTTTCTGCATTAAAATGAGGCTTTTGCTGACGCTTAGAAAGCAGTGAAGGCTGAAGCTTTGAGGCAGACTGGCAGCCAGTAAATCACACTTGAATTCAGTTGCGAGATGATTTTGTTTCACTTGTCTGTAAATTTTATCTCAGTTCAGCCAGACCCTTTGCCAAGCACCTATGGCATTTTTATAGGATACTTTTGCACATCTGGATTTGGCAGCAGCCTTAACTAAATCCCTTAATTCTTAGAGCCCTAGAGCTGTGACCCTCTGCTCTGTTTCAGCAGAGAGCTGGAGCTGAAGCTAAAGGTTCATTATAAGGCAGAGCTGTAACATAATCTATAGGCAGCATATTAATGACGTGCCAGCTTGATGTGCCGTGGTTTTAAATAACTTGCATTCATCTCCCCTGAGTACTAGATGAAAGTTTAGACCCTCTCTGAGCAGCCCACCCCACAGTTGGAGCTTGCTGCCCAACACGTAGGCTCTGGGGTGCCTGTGTCCCTTTTGGAGGCTTTCTGCTCTCGCTTGGCTCTCCCATTTCTTTTTTAAGACAGAAGCCAGCACATTAAAGTTACAACTCTGGAGACAAAGCTCTTATTTCCTATGCCATATCTGTCTGTAGATAAATGGCTGTGAGCCTTTTCAGTCCTGTTCCTTGCCACTCTGCTGTCTTTGGTAGCACTAAATGAGGCTGGAGTGGGTTAGGTTTTTTCTCCCAGACATTTAATCTAAGGGAAAGGATGTTTGACCCAACGTAGATTTTTGGCTACCGTGCTAAAATGTCTTAACTGGATGGTATTTGAAAAGAATATTTAAAAGCAGTTAATTACGCAGGACTAAACCAGAAGGCTTCTATGCCAGTGAAGTTGTTGTGCCATCAACCAAAAAAAGGTCAGATTAGCTGGAAAAACAAATAAAATTGCTTTCCACTGGTGGACAGTGCTGGTGACCTGTGTGACTAGGACTGATTTCTTTATGTGCTGTGTCCTAGAAGGTGAGAGGAGCTTACCTGGGCCTGCCTTTGTAATGAGGTGTATTTATGTTGTTCACAACATAGCTCAAAATTCTTTTCCAGTCTCGGGGTGTTTCCTCTGGCATTCCAAGTTTTGCCTTTATGGTTCAGAGGGCTCCTCAACCCTCAATCTTGAGCAGGAAAGCACAGTCTTAAGCACTGACTTAAGTCAGTGTTGCCTCAACCTTGCCATTCCTCTGACCTCAGGTACTGTGCCCAGCCCCTGTGCTACCACCACTGCTCCTCAGTTGGCAGGCTGTGCTAAAAGACCAGGAAAATAGACTTGGTTTTCACTTTTGCTGGGTAATACCATCAGCCTTTCAATCAGCGTTAGGAATCTGCGTGTCCTAAAACTCTGATTTCCCAGAGAGCTACCTGTAACTGCAGGGCATTGTGTTATTCAAGTGTCAAGTTTAATCACGTTAACTGGAAGTTAGAGCACATTCTTGTTTTGATTTGGTGAGGTTTGCATAATTGCACCCCAGGGACACAGGAGTTTCCCCACTTGTGCTGGGAAATATGCTGGTGTTTGTTCCTGCCCTGTGTCAGATTGAGTGGTATAAAGGGAGATGCTCTGCAGTAATGCTTCACTTAATGAAGATTATTTCCTCCAATACCTTCCTTTACCTTCTTATGTGCCTTTTTCTGCTCTTCTTAGGCACCAGTCTGGGTTGTCCTCTCTTCTCTGAGCTGTAATTAGCAGACTCTGCTGAACGTGATGAGTTACTTTGTGCTCCAGCAGCTTGTACTCGATTGCTTGTGTTCCAACCTGCCTCTTCTGCTGTTGAGTTGCTATATCAGTCTTGTACTCCTCAGGATGATGAAAACCAGCCTGCCTGTGTCTTCTCTGCAACAGGGGGAGGAATGACAGCTATTTTATGTTAAGTGAGCACTGTGGTTAGTGTTTCGGAAGCACGTATGACAGTAATGGAGAAGCAGGGAGGTCTGGTGTAACCTCAGGTAGGTTAATCACTGTACATGTTGACATTTGAATGCAAACTTTCAGCTGTGCTGGGATTTTCATGTGTCTGCTTGGTCGTTCTTTTAGTTTTTTGCATTAGTATCTTGGTCTAGTCGGGAAGAAAAAAAAAAAGCTCTGCTTTAAGCTTTGTTTATTCAGAAAAGATTTTTATTTTATTTCCCCCCTCACATCCCCCTCAATTTCATAGGAATGTGAAAGAAACTCTCCCCTGGTGTACATCTTGTGCTCTTGCCATTTTTATTTGACTTTTACATGCTTTCAATTCTCAAAGACTTGAGCTTTCTCACTGCAGCTGAGCACTGCAGGTTGAAGGAGTGAACTCAGTTTGCTGGTGCACCTGAAGGGCTTGGAATGCAACTTCTTCAGCAGTTGTCTCTGGTACCGTGCTCTTCAATGAGTCACTGCTACAAAATAGAGTGCTGCCAGAGCTGGCCTTTCCCTTGGCACCTTTAGTTTATGTAGTTAATGAGAGAAGCACTTCAGAGGTAATTAAACACTTTGTGAAGTTTACACAAGTAAGAGGTTCATGTTAGTAAGGATCTCCTATAGATGAGAGACTTGAGGTACTCAAGGTGCTTTGGAGAGGCAGAATAACCCAGAGACACTGAGAGTGGCCGGGCTGTTGCTTCCCGTGGATCAAGGAGGGTCTGTCTCCTTGGGAAGGCTGCTCTCCTGGGGACATCACCTGCAAAACGCCAGGGAAACACCTGAGATGGGGGCTTGGAAATCACCAGGTCACTGGTCCTAACGTGAGGTGGGAATTATTTTTGTGTTTGACTCCGGTTTGCGTTCGGTCAGTAACTCTTGGTCGGGCTAACAAATACCCATCCCTTGCTGCGTACGTGACTTCTTACCCTGGCAGTAACAGGGGGAGCTCACCCACAAGCACGTACAGGCAAGGGGGGGTAGGACTGACCCTGTTACTGCTGCTCCAGTCGATGAGCATCCTAGTGAGAGTGCTTCAGCACTCGTATCCATCATCATCCACCTCTGCTTACCGTCTTCATGCACTTATTTGGAAACATTTGCAAGAATAATGTTTCAGTACTGAATCCAAGTAAGGATAGATCTTATTTTTTTTTGTAGCCAGGCTAATGCTTTTCTTCCCAACTCTTATCACAACATGCTCCTGTTTTTACTAAAGTATGAAAATGCTATATTCTGTGGGCTCCCTTTGGTAGATGGTGTAATTTTAAGATATCTGATGCCTTCTGATAGGTGGCCGGAGAGGAATGTCTGAAGCTGGTCATGTCAACAACGGCTTGATGGATGGCTGTGTGAAGAGCTCAGATCCTCCTGTAGCTCTTACATCATCCCACTGAACCCATTTGGCTTTTAGAACCTGGTTGAATGTAAATGATGTATTTATAAGGAAAAAGTTTTCCCCTAAACTTGGTTTGTGAAAGAGACAGTAAATGTGCAAACGGTGCGTTTTAGGGTCGGAGCGACATGAGCTCTTGGTGGCACCAGATCGTATGACATGAGGACATTGCTTGCCAAAGGTCACTGGCTGCATGTTAAGTCTCACTTTCTGCTTCCATGTGTGTGGTCGTTCCTGCATTCCACCCACAGAAGCGGGACCAAGGATGCTGTTGCTGTTTGGTAATTGGTGAAGTGCCTTGAATGGTGGGCTTGGGTGGGAAGCCATTGGACCATCCTGGTTCTGGTGGCCAGCCTGATTCTGTGATGGCCTTTGAATTAACATATCTTATTCTGCTTGGTGATGTTTGGAGAGTGGGGGAAGGGACAGGACTGAAATATTTCTACCTTTTTATTATTATTATTATTATGTGCCCATAAGCTAAAGGTAGAGCCTCAGCAGTTTTGGAAACTTTGCATTCCCTGCCTCACCTCAACATATGGCTGTGGTTTTGCTTGTTTGGGTTCTTCCCCTTCTCCCAAGTTTTGTAGCCAAAAGTTGTTTTCTTTTGTCTTGAAGAGCTGTTTTGCAAACATTCAACACGCCACCGCTTGATGAAGTCTTATGTCCTACCAAAGTGAGTTATATGCTTGTGTGTCTTGTTAAATTACGGCCTGGAAGGTCGGGACGTTAGTCACAGCTGGTGGGTGCACCTTGCTGTTAGCTGTGGGGAAGCAGCAGGCTCTGCAGAGGCTTGCAGGGAAGGCTTGCTCTGCCACCTTCCCCACCTTGGGCAATAGGCACTGGCATCTCCTGCCTGCTGGTGCTGCCCTTGCTGTGGTGAACCTCCAAGTGGGAAGCAGCATGAAAAGCAGAGGAACTCTGCCAGGATACCTTCTGCAGCTGAATTTTGAAATGTCCCAGACTTTGTTCTTGTGGTGCAGAGCTCGGAGATCATGACCTACAGAAGGGGACAAGGAATAAAAAGTCTCCTGAGCACCTGGCTCTGTACTGCATGATTCCTCTGCACGTCCAGGCTGCCAAGAGCCAGACACTTCCCAATGCCCAGTGATAGGCTGAGAGCAAGTGACAGGGTGTTGCAGGCAGTAAATTTGAAGGGCAGAGTTTTCTTCTTTGTTTTTTGGTTGGTTGTTTTGTTTTTTTTCCATAGCTATTTGATAACCAACCTTATTCATCGTTCACTTGTGTAACTTTTGGCTCTCTGGATGTTGAGTTGTGGCATAACTCAGACTTCAGGTTATGACGATGAGCAGTTGCAGTGCAGCTCTCAGCAGCAAAACTCAGAAGACTGTTAAAATAAGCAGCAAGAAATTCAGACCAAGTTCACAGTGGCAACAAGCAGGCTGGCAGTTTCCTCTCTGGAGGTTTTGTGTGGATTTATATTCAGTTTTAAATGTCTGCAATGCATTTGGCAGTCAAATGGTAAGGAGAATTGACTGAAAATAAGGGTCTTCATTTTGTCAGCAGGGTATTTGTCCTGAATAGCTTCCTATTTTCCCTGGACAACTGCTTTTTGCCATCTGCTGCCTAAAGAAAACAAAATATCTTCACAATCTTCTCACGAAGGTCCCCAGCAGAGAAGACAAATGCCTTTTTGTTTATATAGATGCGTGTGTGTACAAAATACTTATACCAGAATGTTTACTTAAAGAATATATGTGTATATGGTAATACATGGAGTGTTTTACACACCTATAAAACCCTCACACCTGTAGCTGTACGGGCAAAAATCATCTCAAAGTGATGTTTACAGGCGTGTAAACTAAACCATGTTGAGTGTGTATCTGTCGTTTCAAAGTGGAAAATTAGATTTGAATTTATTTTATGTTCTCACAAGCTTTATTAGCTCGTGATAAAGATTTTTGTGTCTTAGCTCTAAACAGCTGGTATGAATTTATTAAACAATGTGCAACTCCTTTAAAATGTCTCTCTTGTTTTCTGAGGGGTTTTTTTATTGGACTTTTTTTCTGCAGTATTTTATATTTTGGGGTTTTAGCCAATAAGTGTCTTGGCTTAAAATAAATGTCTACTGTAATATTCCCTTGGCGTATAACAGGCAAGTTCTCCTCCAGGATTTACGAACGTCTCCTATTTCTGTTTTATTTCTTTGTGCTAGAAGTTCAGGTTGGACTAATCCTCAGAAGTTGTCTCTCCGTTGCATTAGATAAAGACGTGTACCTATAGGACTGTGCTTTTGTTGATCTGGAGTAGGCTTCAGCACCATCAGGGTACGAGCCATAAGTGGTTTAATCCTTACTTCCCATGCACTGCAGAGCATGCTTACCTACCTGAATCTAGGCAATGCTCACAGCATCTGAACTTGCCTCTGTTTTCCTCTTTACTTGGTGGTGCAGTTGATCGTCATCTCAATGCTTTGAAGCAAGCAGGTTGTTTTCTGCATGTTTATACATGCCTGGTTTGTTTCTGGATGGGAGGAAGTGAAATAGTGGCTGGTGGATCATGGTTTCAATTTGTAGCAGCAGTTTCTTGCCACTGGCTGTTACTTTTTGTCAGCTGAAGTTTTTGGTTTGTGCTTCCTCAGCACGCTCTGCTTTGCTTTCACGTGTGAGATTGCTTCGTTAGTTGTGCTTACTTTTCGCTACTGCCATGTATGAAGCTCTTTATCCTGGGAGAAGGACTCCAAGGGAAAAAAAAAACCAACTCAGAATACCTTTAAATTACACAGTATAACATATTCTTCTCTCTGTATTCCTAAACTGGATGTTCTGGAAAGCGTGGGGGGATTGCATCACACTGATGCAGGAAAGGTATATTCTGTTAAGAGGGACCATGAAAACCTCATGAAAACATGATGACACATGGTGGGCTGCTAAGGTTATTAAGGAGATGGATGTTGAGTTAGTTGAACTGATTTATCATCTGTAAATGTATAAAAATAGTCCTGTTTGGGGGAAGGAAGTATGCCTTTCTCTGCTCTGCAGGCATCTTCTATCTATGGCCTTTATGGTACGGAAATTAATTTCTTCTTTGGAAGAAGCTGAGCTCAGTCCCTTTTGCCGCTTCAGACTCAGCTCTGTTAGAGAAAACTAACTCTGCTTTCTCTTGGGTTTGTTCAGGAGGCCCCAGCAATAAAGTTTACTAAGTAGCTTTCCAAACTCTTCATCCCAAATGAGACAGACACTTGAAACCTCCGGTGTGATGCAAATCCCACAGCTGCTGAGGTGATGCCTCCCAAGTAATCGAGTGCTTTGGTTGTGGGGTTAATTTGTGTTGGTCATCCACAAAAACTCAGCCTCACAACTGGCAGGGAGACTCTGCAGACTTGCAGCTCCCAAAGGCTAAAGCAGCCGTACAAAGTTTACGTTGTGTTTCTAGCTACGTTTTCATTCCATTTCCTCTTTCTGTCTCTCCCAGAAATTAAGTAGGCAGTAATTTTTACACACTGGCATATAGTCTCCCAGGGAGAAATCTGGATTAGTTCTGTAAACTCCCTGAGCAGAAGAATAACCTTCAGAGAGAAGACAGCCAGCTAAAATAAATAGGGCTCTGAGGCACACTGGCAGCATGAGAATACAACTGAGCTCCTTGGGAGAAGGCTTAGTGAAAGCTACCAATTTAGGGTCTTAAATATCTGCAGACATTCTGGCACTTGACTGTAAATCATTTTCCATCACTTAAGTATTTGGAAAGCATATACTTTTCTGGAATTGCCCACGTTCTTCTTGCCAATGAGATTTTAGCTGTGGTGTCTGAATTATTTTGCCTTGGTCCTTTTGACAGCTTGATTTGTGACATGCTTATGTTATTTCTTCTCCAAACCGTGAATTGCTCCTGTTACTCAGGAAGCATTACCCATCCCACCTTAGTGACAATCTTTTCACCTCTTTATTCTCTTCAATGCTTCAAGTGGCTTGGAAAAGCTTGTTCAGCAGAGCTACTCTCCCACGGAGGAGTGTCTCTATTTCTCATGCAAGGGGAGTGTGAATTTTGACTCGATAATCCTTTGAATTCCAGTTGGCGTTCCCACATTTTAACTTATACATCAGTACCTGAATAAAACGCTTAAGCTACATGTAAAATCCTTGAATCCCATCAAAATTTATTGCTGTAGGTATGAACTGCTTCATTTCACACTGTCAAGTTCAAAAGCAGGGATCGTCCTTTCTAATACCAGCTACTGAACTTGCAGCAGTGATGAGGTAGAGGTGTTATGTCAAAAATTAAAGCTGAGCAAATCCCTTCTGAAGATTTTTCTGCTTCCTTACATCCCCCAGTGGTTGGGCTGTCGTTAGGGAAGGAAGGGGGAGAGATAGCAAAGGTGAAACCTGCTCATGGAAGAGCAGAGCTGCAAGGGAACCATGATCACTCAAGCTGTGACAAGTGAGAGATGGCAGCAGCTAATAACCCGTCTGCCAGTGACGTGTGGAAACTGGTCCTGCTTATTAACAACCGGTTCTGGGGCAAGCGAGGGGAGCTCGGGGGTGCTGCAGGGCAGTGCTGCTGCTGCTTCACTCCCCTGGCATTCAAGCTGATCTGTGGGTGTGGAGCTCCACGTTTGGTCCATGCAAGGGTGGATGGAGTGTGTGTGTGTGGCGTGCAATAGTTCATTTAATGTGCAAAAGCCCTCTCACCAGGACTGGGGTGGTATCTGCTGTTGGGGTCCACAGCCAAACCAAGAAGTGTGGCTGGTGCTTTCCCTTATAGTTTTTTCCCTTGCATGTTATCTTTAATGATTCTTCACGTGCTGTGCACAGCATGTGAACTTACAGCTTTATAAACCAGTCTGGAAGCACCTTGGAAGTGAGGGGGAGAAAAAGGAGGGATATGGAAATGTACAGGAGCAAATGGGAATGCAGCCTTGTGGAGCGAGGTGAGGACAGGGTTTCCTGGTGGTGATATGTAGCAAAAGTCTCAGGTCACCAAAAGGATTTTTTTGACCTAAGCAAATTTTGATCCCTGCTTAGTTTGGGGAAAACCTTTAGCTTATTTGCAGGACTGGCTCATAACCCCTTTTATAGCTCTTTGTGTCAGCGCTTTCCACTGCAAACCCTGCATTAGGCTTCTTGTAGCTCAGCTATATAAATTTGATCTGGACTTTAAAATTGGCATGTACGTTCTTGATTTGGAAGCAAGTCTTGAGGCTTGCTGGCTAATCTGTTGGCTATGCAAATAATACTGCTGTAGTAGAGGCTGTGAGGAATCTGATACGGCTCTTGGTTTCCATTGAGCACGGAGGAAGTTTATTTGCCACAAAGAGCAGGTGCTTTTGTGCCTCCTTTTTTTTTTTTTCTCCATGCAGAAGTGGTGATCTGGGCCCTTAAAGTGTCCCAAACATGTTGAGAGTCCAAAGTGTAAGTTGGGTTTTGCTTCCTTCCTAAGAAGGGAGGAGGTGAGGAAGGGCTCTGGCAAGCTGCCCTGTTAGGCAGGGCACGCTGGAGCTCAGCTCAGGGTGTTCAGGGGACAGAGGGGAGCACTCGGTGCTGCTGCCCACGTGGGTCGAGAGGTGCTGGGGCTGCCCTCCAGGGCTCACTGTGCCCGTGCTGTTGGTGTGGGGC
>JANHFX010022057.1:0-20100 GCA_027560015.1 Chloroceryle amazona | reverse complement strand
GCCGAGGAGGGCCGCCCCCCCCCGCACGGCACACAGAAAAAGAAACAAAAAAAAAAACCCCCCCCCCCCGGACAAAACCACCCCCCCCCCCCCCCCCCCCCCCCCCACCTCGCGAAATAGCTCAAACTCATACCTCTAACTAGGATCCTCCTGCAATAGTCCGGATCAGCCGAACTAGATTTACTTTTATTACAATCTTCCGTAGCTGCAGAGGCAGAAAAAGTCCCTTGCTGATCCTTCAAAAAAGAAGTAGAAATATTTCCTTCAGACCCTTTGCTTTCCTTGCCCTCTTTATGTCCGTTCTTCGAGACCCGGTTAGCTTCAGTCTCTGAACTGCATCTAACGTCCATTTTGTCTTGTTTCCCAAACATGTAGTGCAATAAAAACAAAAAAGGCAAAAAAACAACAACAACAACAAAAAATTACAGAAGAGTAGAAAAAGAAGAAGACGAAGTCTATGTTGGATATTGCACGGCTTAGGGTCAGATCGGTGAGGATCTGTAAAGCACCTTGAGTAAGGAAGGTCGGGTTTTATCCCACTGGAAAAGCAGCGGCTTCCTCTGTCCCAGCGTCCTAATGTGACTGTCCAGCTTCCCAGAGCGCCCAGTGATCAGGTACTCAACAGTACAACTCTAAAATGATTTAATGTCTGCCTTATTACAGAGACATGTAGTTGTTAGACACACAGAGGGACGCGCACTCGCTGTTTCAATTGATTACGGGTAATTTTGCAGCCTCCACATTTAGGTTACCTCATGAATACACTAAATTGTTTGGATAATATATCAGATCGTAATGGATGGTTTGTGTGCTTGTCCCCAATCAAGTAGAGTTTAGCCAGTGAATAAACTGAAATGATTGGTCTTGCTTTCAGGAAACACACAATCAAAAGACTGAGACTTCCAGAAAGAAAAAAAAAAAAAAAAAAAAAAGGAAAAAAAAAAGGGGGGGGGAAGAGGGGAAAAAAAAAAACTTTTGACAAGATTCACCCTGAATTGTTAGCACCATTAGCAGCCATTATTAACTTTCTTCAGTATGCCTTTGACCTCCCGATTATATAGTGGCTTTCTCCAAAGCACGCCAAATAAATCTGAATAAAGCTGCTAGGAAGAGCTGGAAAAATGCAGTTGTAGGGGGGCGAAAAAAAAAAAAAAAGCCCCCTGAATTCTAAACAAACAAACAGATCCCCAGCACGCACACACACAAAAAGTTCTTCCTTCAAGCAGATCTCTCCAAGGAAGCAGGTTATCTTGGCCAGCAGAAATCCTCCTTAACACATCTCCCCACAGACAGCCATCTTAAACTCCTACCTCTCCTTATTTCAGTCCCGATACTTGCTTTTTGTGCTTCTCCCTCTGTGTGTGTGTATGTGTGCGTGCATGTGTGTGCGCTAATTCTGCACCTTCACAAACACTGAACCTATTCGCAGAGCCTGCTCATTGAAAAAAAAAAAAAAAGCCAGCTTTGTGTGCAGTGGATCCAGGAGGGGGGAGAAAGGGAGAGGGGGAGAAAGAGTGAGAGAGGGAGGGAGGGAGGAAGGGAGGGAGGGAGAAAAGGAGGAAGGGAAGGAAAGAGAGAGACAGCCCGTGAAAAATCTCAACTGCGTGATCCACTAAAGGAGAAAAAAAGTTTTACTCTAGCTATTTCATTGTCTCTGCTACAATATCTTCGAGAACCGCAACAGCCAGTAATCCAATAAGACCATTGATTAGGCTACAATGATTCAATTCAAGCAAATGGCCTTGTGCAAAGAGCATGCTCCAGTCCTTCTTGTCACCTTGCAGGGCAGAAGCCCTCTTCATGCTGCTCTCCTTATTCATTCCTTTATGGGAAATGTAGAGCAAAAGGAGTGAAAGATGGCAATTATCTAATTGGACTATTAACAAACAATTCTCTGAGTGTGGCTGTCTGGCAGTGGTTCTTGGGTGAGGTGAAAGGCCACATGTTGCACTGGCCCCATTCACAAAGAGTTTAGGGGCCTGAGAGGGAGAGAAGAATTTTCCCTGAGAATTTTTCACACAAACGCAGGAGTATCCATCAGGCGTGCTCCTCTCTGCCTCGTCCTCCGCCTGCCTGGACCACTGCCTGGGAACTTTACCCACCTGAAGCAGGCTCAGGGAGCCGTGCATTTTACTGCAGATGATATTGGTCGGTAAAGAGCAGAATGAGATGCCCTTGCCAGGGCTGCTCAGCCCCACCGGCCTCATCCTGCTGGAGGAGTAACAACCTTCTCCCCGCAGGACTCAGTCTTTGTCCAGGGCAGTGTAACGGAGTGAAGGATCCAGTGCTGGGGCCTAATCATCATAAACAGGAAATTCAGGAGAGACAAGAAAAGAAGGGGGGGAGGGGAAGAGGAGAAAGGAGGGGAAAAGAAAGTAAGGGAAAGGAAAGGGAAAATAAGAGAAGAAGAAAAGGAAAAGAAAGGAAAATAAAAGAAAGGAGAGGAGAAGAAAAGGGGAGGAAAAGGGAAAGGAGAGAAGAGAAAGAAGAAGAAAGAGAAAGAAGAGAAGAGCAGAGAAGAGCAGAGAAGAGAAAGAAGAGAAGAGAAGAGAAGAGAAGAGAAGAGAAGAGAAGAGAAGAGAAGAGAAGAGAAGAGAAGAGAAAGACAAGATTGTTTATAGATATGTTTCAAAGAGTTCTCTTCAGTGGAAATCTTAAATCTTGATCATTTTCCCACAAATCACAGAATAATTTATTTTTATTTCCACTCTTTGGAAAGTCAGATTGAGACTGAGGTGCCTTCAAGACTTTCATCAAGTCCCACCATTCCAACTATATTTATACACACAACTAGACATAGACTGTCCTTATTAAGGGTCGGGTTCTATTTTTCCTTATAGCCAATGCACCTCAGCAATCTCTGGTGGTCTGTTGTTGTTAGTTACTACTTGTATGGCAGTCATACCCAGGGGCCCCAAATAAATCACAGCCAGCCCCATTGTGTGAGGCTTCACGGAGATATGGAGAGAGGATGGAATGAGTTCATTTCCTCCGTGGATTCGCAATGCCGTGCAAAGGGCTCTTGTGTGAAGGGATGCTTGTGAAACAGTACATTTAAGAGAGATTTGGTTCTTTTGGGAGAGGTGCAACAAGTGGATGCTGATTAATGAGAACATTTTTCACGTAGCTGAAGTATGGGTTTATGTTTAGCAGGTAAGCTTTGTTGTGTGAGATACATAAACACATACACATGCATGTATGCATAGGCAAGATAGTATCAGCAGTCCTGGCTAGCCACGTTTGTTTAACACTCAAAACAAAGTTCTGTTTCAAACATTTTTTACATGACATATTTCTTTTAGACAGAATAGGCATAATAAATCCCATAAATGGTCTACTGTGAAATACAGAGAGCAATTATAATTATATTTGCATAGGTGTGTGGAAGTATGTATGACATTTCCCCCATGTTTTTCATTATGCTAATGTCTAGGCATAGGCTATAATAATAAACATGGAGCTATTGAACTCAATTACACCAAAGCAGGGTATCTGGGCATTAAATATTGTATTTGTGGTAATCTGTTTCAGTTTGGTTTTTACAAGGACTTGATCCAAAGCTCAGTAAAAGCCAGGAGAATTTTATTCTATGTAGTATCTTAACAAATGCATTGCAAACCCCTTTTTGTCCTTTTAAATCAGTACTAAAAAAAGGTTTTCCCTGTTAAATCAGTTATATTTCCTTTCACACATTATGAACACAGTGTTGTTGAAGATCTGGAAATTCAAATAATGAGTCTAACCTGGCAGCAAACTTGTAGTGAGCAGATGAGCCTGTCCCCACACAGCTACTTTAATATAGGTCCACTCATCTGCAACAAATAGCAAAGTCCAGAACAGCACTAGAAAATTATTTTTTTTACCATTTATAAAGTCAATATTTTCCTTAGTCTAGCAGTTACTGTGCTTCCTTTCACTTTTTTTTCCCCTCCCTGCTCCATAGACTTAAGATAAAGCATTCTTGAATATCCCATTCTTTCATAACATATTATGTCCCCATCTTACTGTGATAACTCCAGGGATCTCTGCAGCTTCAGCACACTTACATCTACACTCATGGGCCACCAAATAAGCAGATTACGAGTTACCTCTTTTCCTTTCAGACAGTGCTTAAAGATGACTCAGCACGCTACAAAGGTACTCCCAGGCTGTACTTTGCTATCTTGTTGATTTTCCAGTAGGTTTACTAGTTTGCATTAGAATGTAGAAGACAGAAAAAAGTGTTTATTATTGACTGTCACTATTTATATTATTTTTATATCTATTTGATGGGCAGGTAAGGTACACGTTATTGCTACTATTTCCTAAACTCTTCTTACTCAAAGAAATGCTTCTGTCCTAAATTCTCTTTAAGGCTTGCATGCCAAGCTGGTAATCGCAGTCTGAGCATGGTGCTAAATTGCTACTCAGCTTCAGGGCATATGCTGGAACTTAAAAGATTCATCAAAAGGATCCTGTGTTTAATTCACTTAATTTACTATATAACATGGGATACTATCCAAATAATATTCCTTATGTGTATAAGCTTTTGTCTACTTAGAGAGCTAGCTCTTGCCCTTCTTTGCTATCTCTGCATTTCGGAGTCATCCTAAAGGTTTCAGCTGAAGAGGAAACCAGGGCCAGACCAGCACTCACAGACATGTAAGGTTAATTTAAATATCTACCAACCTGCTCTGCTGTCTGCCAGAGGCACCCATCACTGCCCAACCAGGGTGATTGTAAGAAGAGGAGTAAAGGCTTCCCCAGCACCCTCCCAGCCCTGAGCTAAACTAGCATGTCTCAGAGATCTTCTTAATCAAAACAAAAACAAACAAAACACACACAAAACCAAAAAAACCTCACCCCACCCCATATCTTTGTGTTTAGTTGACCTAAGTAGATTTTTATTCCATTAATTTGACTAATTATTTTGGTTCCCATTATTAGCTTTTGAATTTATAGATACATTTGGCAAACAGCTGCTAGGCTCATTTTTGATACTTGTTTAGCACAGGGGACATGAACTGGTACCTTGCGGCTGAACATCTTTCCAGTTATTTCCAGTTAACAGGGAATTTGGTAGTTACTCAGAGATACAATACATGTGGAAACATCAAGGAGTTGCTATGAAGAGGTCCTACCACGCATCCAGCACCTTTAGTCACTCCTAAAGGCAAATGAAGGAAAAGCAGAAAACCTCATTAGTAGATGCACAGGTGTTTTATTTCTCTTGCATGGGCTGTTTCTGTCCAGTGTGAGTGACACTGAGCAGAGATGATGATCTTCGGGAGGTTCATCAGAAAGTTTTTCTTTCATACAGGTCTCAGGGCTGTGCTAATCAGCAGGAACTTTGATCCCCTTCTTGAAACAAAGTGCACAGCATAATTAACAACTCCTGATGTTGCAATTATTCACTGCTAGGGAGGAAAATGCTATACAATAATATGTACTCTGGAAATTTAATCATATACATACTACTGTATATTCAGGGGACATTTAAGAGGCAAAAATGAAGCCCTTAGTAGAAGATGGTAATTTGTTCCAGTGTGAACTGGCAGGTGAGCCTAGAAAATGGTCCTCTTGCCAAATAGGTGTGCAGCATCCTTGAACAGGGCCATGTTTTTATCTGGAAGCTTTACATTGTATTTGAAGAAAAGGATTGAAGTCTTTGACTCAGTTCAGCTTTCTGTGTGAAGTGCAATATAAGGCTGTCATGTCTGTGGTAGTCTGCATGGCTAGAACCAGCACTAATTCCAATTTCCCCAGGGACCGATGTCCAGGTATGTTTGTGTTGGTCAATGGCATGTGGGTCCCTGGAGCATGACTTAGAAAGACAACACATGGTGTGGTTTTCTTTTATGAAATTAAATGTCATGGGATCACAACAGCTCTAACTGGTATAATATCAAGACAAAGACGATTTCTGTCTTACAGGTGGGCAGCACCATCATACATCGGTATGATATAGGGATACAGCTCTGCTTCCAAATAGGCATAATCAGCTCTTAAGCAGGTGTTGTGTCCTTCATGCCAGTGCCCTATATATTTCTCTTTGAGCAAGCATTCTGCAAGACAACTGTTTAAAATAAACGATCATAATGAGACCTTTATTTAAAATAAAGTATCAGATCAAGATAATATATGTTATTCCTTGTAGCTGTTACATTCCCATGCTTTGCTGCACTCCCCATGCAGGGTACAAAACTCACTGCTTCTTAATTTTCCTGCATATTTTGTCAGTAATTGCAGTATTGTCTCTTCTGGATACTGAACTGAGCGTATTGGCAGGACTCACCAGTGCTGTTCTGGAGGCCAGGAATAATGAGCACAAGTATCACACGTGTATCATGATTAATCACGTTGTGGTCATTATGAGCTGCCCCTTACAGTTATCAATCTGGACAGTAGATTAATACAAAGCTTCATTGCCTGTATCATGCCCATGGCATATGCAAGCCATCTAAACAATGGTGAGACATGATTCTTTTCATGAGGGAAAACTGAATTAAGAGGAAATACTGTTTGTTCTGAGAGCAGATTGAGAGCCTTTGGTTTTAGCTTCAGCTGTGCCACTGCCTGCCTCTGCTAACCACCAGCACCTGAACACTCAAATTCCTGCCTTCATTTTACCTCTTCTGATAGGGGTATTAGCATTACCAACTTTGCTTGATCACTCATGAGTACTTACCACCTCAAAAGCTGTTAGCCTGTGAGCCTTTACTGTCAGTGCTAAAGCTCTTACCATCCTATTCATTCCCATGATGTGTTCAGGGTAGTAGATGTGATCTGTAATCTTTTCAATAGTTAGAGTTTTAACATTGAAGAGCTATGCATCAGAAGAAAAAAAAAAAAAGTTGGATTTTTGGTTAAAAAAACCCATTTCTTTCATTTTGAAAGCTTAAGTCAGATCAGATCGAACACAAAATATGTCTTAAATACTCATAATAATGGTCTCAAGGAGCCAGGAGAATGCTGTACAGTCTTGCTGACCCGAGTCAGTTCCTTAAGAGTGAAGAGAGATCAGAAGCCATCTCTTTGCCCTGGAATGAAATAAACTCTGCCATCATCCAAAAGCTGGTGTAGTATGGTAGCCAATAGACTTGGTAAGAATCTTCTTGAAATTATAGTTTTAAATTATTCCTGGTCTAACCTTATTATCAAGTACTTGCCCCATGTGAAAAAGGAAAATGTCAACAGAAGCCACAAGTACAAGCCATAAACAAATCAAATGTGTTTTGGAAATGTTTGTCCACTTGGGTGCCTTGGTTATAGAATCACAGAATCATTAAAATTGAAAAATACCTCCAAGATCATCAAGTCCAACCTTCTACCCAGCACCTCCGTGACCTCTATCTAGACTGTGTCCCATAGTGCTTCATTTATGTGTTCTTTCTAACACGTCCAGGGACGGTGACTCCATCACTTCCCTGGGCAGCCTGTTCCAATGCTTAATTACTCTTTCAGCAAAGAAATTCTTCCCAATATCTAATTTGAACTTCGCCTGGCACAACTCGTGGCCATTTCCTCTTGTCCTGTTATTAGTTACTAGGATAAGAGGCCAGCACCAGCCTCACTACAAGCTCCTTTCAGGTAGCTGTAGAGGGTAATTAATAATGATACTTCTTCAGGCTAAACAACACCAGTTCCTTCAGCTTCTCCTCATAAGACATGTTCTCCAATCACCTCACCAGCTTCAATGCCCTCCTCTGTACCCACCCCAGTAGCTCATCATCTTTCTTCTACTGCGCTGCCCAAAACTGGACACAGTACTCAAGGTGCAGTCTCACCAGTGCTGAGTACAGAGGCACAATCACTTCTTTCCTCCTGCTGGCCACACCACTTCTGATCCAGGCCAGGATGGCATTGTCCTTCTTGGCCACCTGGGCACACTGCTGGCTCATGTTCAGCCGGCTGTCAACCAACATCCCCAGGTCCTTTCCCACCTGTGCAGCTTTCCAGGCACTTCTCCCCAAGCCTGTAGCATTGCCTGGGGTTGTTGTGACCAAAGTGCAGGACAAGGCATTTGGTCTTATTAAACCTCATACCATCGACCTTAGCCCAGTGATCCAACCAATCCAGATCTCTCTGTAGAGCCTTCCTACCCTCAGGAAGATCAACATTCCCTCTTAATTTTGTGTCACCTGCAAACTTACCAAGGGTCAACTCAGATCCTTCATCCCAATCATTGATAAAGATGTTAAACAGGACAGCCTCCAGCACTGAGCCCTGGGGAACACCACTTGGGACCAGTCACCAACTGGTTTTAACTCCATTTACCACAACTCTCCGGGCTTGGCCATCCATCCAGTTTTTAACTGCAAAGAGTACACCTGCCTAAGTCATAAGCCATCAGCTTCTCCAGCAGAATGTGGGGGACTGTGTCAAATGCTTTACTGAAGTCCAGATAGACAATATCTACAGCTTTTTCCCCATCCACTAGATGGGTCACTTGCTCATAGAAGGAGATCAGGTTGGTCAAACAGGACCCGTCCTTCATGAACCCATGATGGATGGGTCCAATCCCTTGGTTGTTCTCCGCACTTGCCATGCAAGCACCCCCAAGATAAACCTCTCCATAATCTTCCCCAGTACCAAGGTCAGGCTGACAGGCCTGCAACTCCCCAGATCCTCCTTCCATCTCTTGTTGTAGATGGGTGTCACACTGGCAAGCCTCAAGTCATATGGGACCCTCACCTGTTAACCAGGATTGCTGATAAATGATGGAGAGAGGCTTGGTGAGCTCCTGTGCCAGCTCCTTCAGTACTCTCAGGATCTTTCCCTTCAGGACCATATCCAAAGGTACCCTCTCAACCAGTGACCTGAACAGGCCAAAACCTGCCCTCCCAAAGTCCATAGTAGTAGTTTTGCTGACTCCTCCTTACTTTACCAAGAGTTGAGAACACTATCATATCATGGTTGCTAAGCCCAAGATGGCCTCCAACCACCATATCACCTCCCAGTCTGTTAGTAAACATCAGGTCTAGTGTGGTACCTTCCCTGGTGGGTTCACTTAACTTCCTGACTCAGCTGATATCTTCCACACATACCAGGAGCCTCCTGGACTGTTTCCTCTCCACTGTTATATTTCCAGTAGATGCCTGGGAAGTTAAAGTCCCCCATGAACAAGGGCTGTCAATTTTGAGACTTCTGACAGCTGCCTGTAGAACACTTCATCAGCCTCCTGGTTGTGTGGTTTATAACAGACTCCCAACAGGGTTGAGGAAAACACTACCTGTGCACCTGAGCCTTCAGCAAATCTCCCCAATGCTATGAAGTCTTTTTTAACTGCTTTTGGAGTTCTCTCTGGAACCTCATTACTACCAACTTGGTTAGTAATCAGAGGTCTGCACCAGACCAGAGAGTTTCCTAGTAACATCTTTAACCTGGGCCCCAGGGACACAGCCTTTCCCTGTGGTATGGATCTGGTTGACATACAGTGCCCTCTGTTCCCCCCAGAAGGGAATCACTTACCACAGTTATCCTCATTTTATTCTTTATCAAAGTAGTCCTAAAATGTGGGGGTGAGTCACTCACCCTGGGTGTCTCCCTGGTTGGACCTTTATCTCCCTCCTCATTTGCATGGCCCTCAAGTTTCAAAGCCCCATACCCATTGTGCAAGAGCAACAGGGAAGGTGAGGGAGACCAGGAGAGGATTTCCTTGCTTCCCTGTGGAGAAACCTATTTCCGTTTCCCTCAGACTCTTAGGTCCCTTCCTCATGCCTGGCACCAAGAGGGGAGAGGATCCTCTGCTTCTTTTGGATCTTCTATTTGTTGCCTTTTCCCCAGGGTGTGGCTCCACCAATCTCTCTCTCCCACTCCCTGATACTCTTTAACCTTTCTAATCACTCTTCCAACTCCCCCAGCCAGCTGAGCAGATCATTCACGTACACCACGCCCAGGGGGTGTCCCTGCTATCCTCCAGTACAAGTGCCAGGCTCAAGCACTCCCCTCAGTTGGACACTTGCACAGCCACAGGTTTGTGCAGGAACTATGCCTGGGTCCCCATACTCCTTCTGGCAATGGCTTTCACTCAACTGGTGACCACGGGTAGGTGCTCTTCTGGGAGGGACATGATCACTACTTGAGCTCCCTCTTATCCAGGGAGGCAGGAATCAGTTACCACCAACTGGATTTACCTCTTGCACTGTCAGAGTGCTCAGCTTCTTTTCAAACTGCAACATCCTGGGTAACATCCTCTCATTGCTTGTTTCCTTGGGGCTGTGCTCCCCCAGGGCTTCTTTTATGGAGGGAGGGGGTGATCCCTGCAGGCTATGCCTCGTTGAGAGCTGCCCCGGTGGTGCTGCTCCACCCAGGCTGTCTCAGCAGACACCCACCACTTTCCAGGCCCAGAGCCACTTTCCTGGCTCCAAAAAAGCTCCCAGAAGAGCCACTTGCTGGCCCTTTTCACCGCAATTCCCTTTCTCCAGTGCAGATTGACCTGCACCAGAGCTGGCCTCCTCGGCGAGTGTTAGATTCAATTAAACAGGAAATTCCTGACCTATGGGTTTGGAAGGTTAATTCATGCCATAAAGGGAAATGCGGCTGCATTTGCAGGAAGTTTTTGGATTGAATGTGTACCTCGTATACTGGCAGGATTTTGTTACCTGAAATATAGTAGTATTTCAGACAGACACCTGAAGTAATGGTTTGATATACTTTCTAGCACTTTGTCAAGGAAAATGATGGAAATGCAGGTAAAAAAATCAGTTTGTTAAAATGTGTCAGATTGTGGGTCAGTTTAGGGTGACTTAACATTACAGTGAATACTTCATCTGATGGTTTTCAGCACACTCGGATGCTGAGCATCACAGTGGCAGGCAAGTCTGAACATGGCTAAATGCAAGGTAATACAAATCATCAGTCTAGAATTATTTTGCTGGAAAGCAGAAGGTGAAAGTGGAACTGAGTGTGGAAGTCAAAATTCTCAAGTACATAGCATTGGACTTTCTTTTTATTTTATCACATGAGAACAAACATCAGACTAAATTAAAAAAAAAAAAAAGGCAAATTTAGAATAAGTAAATGCCCAGACAAATCTCCTCACCTGTAGGAGTTGCCATTGCAGGAGGTTACTGAGACAAATACCTTGTTTTGATTTTAAAGTGAGTTGGACATTGTTAGGATTACCTCATTACACAAAGTTTAAAACAGTTATCAGCGTGATCGACTCCTACACCCTAGGCTGGTCACTGATAACACAAAGAAGTGATGCAGAAGCACATCAGTTTGGGGTTTAGTATAGGATAATAGGATATTCTGCAGTATATCAGAAAAACTGATAGCATTGGGTATGAAAAAAATGGAGTACATTTCAGATAGCAGTTAACATTAATACATATTACTATGTAACTTGTGCCTCTGTTAAGAAAAAGAGAAGAGTGTGATCAGTGGAAGAGACAAGCCATTTGACATAACATCATAGGGAAGGTGGGAAAACATTTAGTGAAACCATTTTGCTTTAAATGTCCCTTCCATGGGAAAGTACATTTTCACCTGAGCTTCAGCACTAGTAGAGAAGGCAAACGTGTAACGATTATTGTCTCCAAAATCTATTTCTACCAAGCAAATGGACACTTCACTGCTAGTTTTGTGCAAGTTTGGGACTTTGGAGGTAGAAAGGTACAAGACATCTCTAATATACTGTAAGGCTAAGGGAAGAAGCCATAATCTGCTGGTATATTACCCAAAACATTGAGGACAGCTCAGCAAGTGATTTTCTGTAAAGCCAGATCTGTTGAAGTCCAGAGCACTGGCAAATGCTTGGGGACTGAGCTTTGTGTTTCTGCAGATCGCAGACAAGGACAAGGAGAAGAGCAAGAAGAAGAAAAGATCTTTTGTATTGGTGGAGTCCAGCAGATTCCTTTGATAAAGGTTCTACAAAATTTGCAAACCAAACTCCTTGAGCACCTTTATCGTAGAGTGTGTGTTCCACATCCAGGGCCAAAAGAAAGATAATTTATTGTGTTTTCAAGGTCCTATAAGGAAATCTACAATAATCTACATAGAATAATAAGACGTCCTGGAGTTTGGATCTGTGCTGGTTGAATTCTAACATTTGCTTTTGCATGAGAGGAGTAGTACTGGTCCCATGGTAATCGCCCTGTCAGGAAGACTATTTGGGCAGAAATATGACAAGAGCAGGGTTTGTTACAATATCACTCAGTTTCCTACTAATGGGTATAAAGTGGTTTATATATTGTTATTTTATTGCTTATTAATTTATACAACACAGAGATACAAATCTCAAATAATAGTATGTTTCTAAACACTGGGCTATTCCTAGGATATTGTTTGGTTATTTCTTTTGCTAGGATGTTTCTACCCACTAACATCAGAGAAATGAAGTTCTATTAATAATATCTGGAGTCCCCGTATCTGTTTCTGCTCCTGATGGATTAGATGCTGCACAAAAAGATTGAATATGCTTTAAGACGTTTACAACCTGAATAAGGTTAATTGGTTAAGAGAAGAAATACAATTTGCTTTATTTTTATAGATGGAAAAAAATATTCAATTTTACAGATGCAAAAAAAAAAGAAGCACAGAGAATGCTGTTTTCCCAGTGATGCCAGAGGGACTGAATGAGATCCTCAGTGCAGTGCTCTGATTCTAAGACCATTCACTAAGAAAAGAAAAAAAATAATCTTCAGGAACAGTGGAGTTATTAAGTAGGGAAGCTTAAAAATTGCCAAGGAATCCTTGTTGAGTTCTAAAGTGTAGAAAAGATGCTACACCCTCCCTGTCTTTTAATATGGTACATACAACATCCACGTGATGTCTAGCTGTGAAGGACAAATGTTTGGCTTGTTTTCAAGGGGCATGTTCTTGAAATGCTTACTCAGATCTCCACATACCAGGTAAAAGAAGCAGAGGTCCAGCCATAGCAACCTTTTCCAGTTGAGGAGGATGCATAGCTCTGAGGATGAAATCTAAACCCTTCCACAGAGACTTGGTGCTCCTGATGTTATTAAAATTGCTCTTGATTTAGACTTGTGACAGATTAAGATCAACCCCAATGGCTGCTCAATTACCAACCTACTGCCTGATTGGTATGAAGCTGTTCCATGCAATTTTTTGTCTTAGTTTTATCTTTTTTTCTGTTACACCTTCATTTCCTCCAAATAAAGAGCAGAATTGGACCTTTTGGTGTCTATCTCTCTTTATCATGGGAATTAATTCACCACTGTGTTGGCAGTGCTCCTACTACTATCATTGGGAATTATGCACTTTGAAAAAAGGAGAATGAGGCCATAACTGTTTAAGAATTATGCTATTTAGACAGCACAATGTGTTTTATTTTTATATAGAGCATTACATATGAAGAGTCAAAACGACTTTGTGGAGAAAAGGGATAATAGACTGTACTTCACAGAGTTGTTTGTAGTGGTTCTCTGATTGAGAAGTAAAAGGACAAATGACTGTACAGATGTGAAGAGAATAGCAGAAAAGCTGGACCTTGAAGGCAATAAAGCAGCCAGCAAGTTTCCTGACAGAACAGACATGGCAAAGGGGAAATGGAAAGATGAGCTGCTGAAAATTGCTAAATGTCAGCTGGGCAAAAATAAAAAGATGTTGTAGAACTTCAGGCTGGAGTAACCCCTCAGTCCTCCTCCCACTGAACACAGGACAGTGCTTAGCCTTGAACTAAAGCACCACAGGTCGGTGTTAATTTACATTGAACAGATTTTTCTCCCTATTATCCTATGCGTCCACCTGCTTGTGTCATCACAGGACATGAGATGCACTGGGGAGATGCTGCATCATGTAACCACCCACCGAACAGGCCACCACACTATCCTGCCAGCACTGGCTGGAGGGAAGTGCAGGAGGCAGGGCAAGATCAGCAGTGCAGAGATATGCTGTCCTGTTTGTTCCTGTACAGTCTTTCCATTTAGAGAGGAGCATCACCCCTTACCCAAATTTGTTGATAATTTCTTATCAGCAGGTTGTTACTGGGTTAGCCTGAGTGCAGTGAACAGCCAAATGCTATGTTGCAGGAGGGCTGCTCAATGGGAATATCTGCTTATCAGATGAAGTGTCAGCTGTTGTGTGGCACAGGAAGGCCCAGGCAATGGTCCTTTCAGGTAAATGAATGCCACATCTGGATTTCTTTTCATTTCATTGCATTCCTAACCTTTGTATACCTCCCTTCCATCTACTTCCATGTTAACAGGATCCATCCAGTTGCCTGCAAGCTGAAAAGAATAAAAAGGACACATCCTTGTGTCACAGCCATTTCTATGCTTGCAGCTTGCACAGCAGGCTGTCAGTCCACTTCCAGACAGCTCCAGTCCTGCCAGCAGGTAGACACGGTACCCTGCCCAGCCTGGGGTCAGAGGACTAAGGAGCTGCAGGAAAAACACTGTAGTGGTGGTGAGTTTGCTGTATTTGACTACTGGCCATGGGTCTACATAAGCAGCAGTTGCTGAAGTAGCTGAAATATAGATGAGCCCAAAGGCTGTCTCTTCCTCCAGGAGGAAGTCTCCGGAGGATCTGGAAACATGGCATGTGCTGCATCTCCTGCCTGCCTTCCACCCCACTGCCTCCCAGGCACTTCTTTGCTGCTCTGCACGGCTGGGTGCTAATGCTTGTGCTGTGGTGGGTGCTTTTCAGCTTGGTTTGAAACCCTGCTAGCAGCAGGGCAGGTGGGCCATGCACAGCAGACAGCACGGACCCTGCCAAAGGAGTTTTTAAAGCAGATTAAGTGCTCAAACAAACGATTCAGACCCAAATGCATTTCATAGAAAGGGCCATACAGATAATCATCTCAAACGTCTCCCTTGCATTGCAGTGTTAGAAAGCTCAGCTTGAGTAGTTTGATTCACTGGAATGATTTTGCTTCTGCCCCTTCATATGGAGCTCAGTCACCTAGGATAGCAGGGCTCATTCTCAGATATGCTAAGAAATATTTTCATGAAGTTGCTGTTTGATTAATTTGATCCCTAGGGCATGAGGAAAACTCAGAGAAACATATTTTGCCCAAGTAGATACTTGATCAATAATCTCTTCCAGCTTTATTTTTTCTATAGAAGCAGCTTTCAGCATTTCCTTTTGTCAAATCCCCAACCAAGCATTTACTAGGCAACTGCAGTGAGGTAAAGGAAATGTTTATGGTCTTCATTTTTCAGAGGTGAGGTGGAGCATAGACAGGTGAAGTCAGTTCCCTAAGGTGCAACATTGAACTTGTAACAGTGGAGGAGAGCCTTGTGGGTTTGCTGCTCAGTTCTGTGCTTGCAGCACTTCTGTCCCGAGGCCCCAAGTAAAACAAGTCAAACAATATGGGCAATACAGACTCATAATATTTTAACTCATCTGAATAATTAAAAAAATATTTTTTAGATGTTGGGATTTCCCTTTCCACCCTCTTTTAATATAATATTTTAATATAACATCCAGTAAGAATCCTCTTCTGCTGTATGCAAAATTTAAAGTCTACTATTGAAATTAAATGCAAATAAAACACTCAATGAGTTCCAATACAGCTAAACACTTGAGTATGTGTTTAATCTATAAACACATCTGGAGCCCCATTGACTTTGACAGGACTACTCATATGCTTAAAGATAAGCCTGCTTTTGTTGGATTATGGTCCTGAGGATGTAAGTGCTGGGGGAATCATTTTCATGCTCTCCAGAAAGGGCTTGAAATCACTTTTATTTAAGGAGAGCTAACTGGTTGGATGTAAACATACCTAACAAACCAATAGATCAAGATTAACTTTTATGCTGAGCCACTTGACATCTCTAGAAATTACTTACTGTTGAAGTTTGGTTCTTAAAGAAAATAACGATCCAATTATTTTTTAAATGAAATAGAGCTGTAGGAAAACCTTGATACCTCCACATGGGAATTTTGTTAAAAAAAAAAAAAAAAGAGAGAAGACAGATATAACCATGTTAAATGGAATGCAGTGTGCATATCTGAAGGGCAGGAGAGTTAGGTGGATTATTAGATTTCAGCACTTGAAAGGAGAAGCAGTGTTGGTACTTAATTGAACTTGGACAGATTGTCTGATGTTGGTTTCACTGTTTTGCTGGTGATGCTCTAACAAAACTGACAAGCAGCAGGGCAATGTGGCCCTAAAAATAGCAGTTGGCTCTAATACAGTATCTTTCATTTCTGGATGTTAAAGGGTCTAATCCAAAGTCCTTGGACTGGAAATGCTCTCATGCACCTCAAGGAGCTTTGCCTCAGGCCCTGCACGGCTCATCTTGCCATGGTATAGGGGCATTTGGGTCTGTTCAGAGCGTGGACCCAACTGAGTCAGCACTGCACATCCCCTTGGAAGGTGCAAAGGCACCTGGATTGAGATCTACCCCTGCCCTTGACATGCGCACTTCTGCACTTGAGAAAAAAAATATAAAAAATGGAAACAACAATTCTGTCCCAGAGTCCTTCTATGTTTTCACTTCTTCCTGAGGGGCCATGAGGACTCTGCCACACCAGTGTGGTCCCCACAGGCAGGGCAGTGGTGCTGTCTCACACCTCTCCATCACCTCCCACAGTCCCCATGTGCCACTGCTGCCTGGGGCACTGCAGGGATTTGCTTTCCAGGCAGTCTCAGGACTGCATTGCAGGTGCAGCCCATGCACTTCCACTTAATTCCTTCCCAATGGGGCTTGAAATCATAATAATAAAGTGGTTGTTGTCGGAGGTTTTTTTTAAGTAAAACCCAGAATTGCTAATACTTCATGAAAACATTGCTTTTTAAGCATCACCACCTCTGCTCTGTGCCTCATCAGGAATCTAGGTCGGAAAAGCAATGGGAAATGCAAGATAAGAAAGCCCTACCATCTAGGCCAAACACAGCAATATTACATCACTTCAGCGATAATGACAATGGAGAAGGAACAGAATGCTGTCAGGGGATAATGGTGTCCTGCTGGTAGCTAAATATGAAAGCCAAAGCAGAAACATTTATAAAATAAACAAACATCAGGGAAGATGAGACATTTATTGTAGTGCAGGAAATAGTGATCTTTAACAATGTCCCATTCCAGTTTCTGTCATTGTTACAGAAATAAAGTGGTGTAAATGAATGCTTTGTCTCATATATGTTTCATTGTTTCTCAGGCAATTATGGGACTGTACTGGGTTTAGTCTAGGGGAGGGGATTGCACGTCATCTGATCCGAGCACAGTTTATGGGGGCAAGCAGGCCAGGAGGAGACATGCTTGTTCTGTGTCTAAATTTGTGTAGTCTTCTGACAAGCCACAAAAGCTATAGGGCAGGCTGTGTCACACTGATGTATTACATAAGTCATTTTACATGATGACAGAAAGATATGCTGCAGCATAGTGACATCATTTTGTGGTTGAGTCTGGTTAAGCAGTTTCTCCACCCCAGCCCTGCACATCATCACACTGTGGCTGCTTCTCCCAGTGGTGCCAGCTATAGTATTAAGCATCTCCATGACAAAGCAGATGGAAGAAAACAACCACTAGAAAATGTCTGGTTTCCCCCAGTTAGAGTCCTCTGTGTCGCTGTTGTACCAGCTGCACAGGTGAGGGCACTGCTGAAGCAACAAGCACGAGGGGGTTATCGTGAGGTTGAAGATGGGGATAGGAGATCCCTACATAGGAGGAGCTCTGCCAAGGAGAGGGTAAAGGCAACCATACCCTTAGTGAGAAGGTAAAATTACATTGCTATCATGACATAAAATACACTTCCCTGGCACAGGAAGTCCCCCTTTGTTGCCAGACCATACATTTGTTCTCTATCGGGTACCAGCCCTAAGCAAATGTTTCACAGAGAAAAAAGCAGTGAATGCAGATTGGGCCCAAAGCAAAGAAAATTCCAACTTCTATCACTTCAGTGAAAAAAAAAAAAAAAAAACCAAGAAAGATTATGCTTCTTGACATCAATGTGCCAAATGGGGAAAGAAAAAAAAAAGAGCAAGAATTTGGACATAATTAAATAGTCAAGTTCCTGTCTGGAATGAGGCCCAAGCTGAACTAGTTCTCTTTTATTAACCTTCTGTAGAAGAAAAAAAAAAAAAAAAAGACACTAAAAACATGGTAGGGTCATGGTGACAGGTGTACAAATGAAGAAGAGAGAACACATATTTAAGTTGTCAGAGGGATGTGTGACTTAAAGCTATGGTATAAAATAAAACTAAAGAAAGAAACTACAGTTGACCATCAGAAAACATTTTCTAGCAACTTTTTTTTTTTTAATATTCTCTCTATTTTCCGAGCTATCTGGTGGTATAACAACCTCTCAAGACTGCAGAGTAATTCTCATGGATTGTTTTTATATTTAAAGCTAGACTGAAGAATGTAAGAAAATGGTACAGAGTGAGGATAGGTTAGACAGCCTAATAGACCTTTTTTCCTCCCTAATTTCTCTTAAGGTGATTAGCTGGAATGTTGCTTGCAGCATATTAGTGAAAAAACACTGGAAACACAGTCCCATAGTGGATCAAATCTATCAAAATAATGTTTGTAGTAATAACAGTGATATAAAAATCCATCCCAGGTTATTTTATAACTCTAATTAGTGTCTGAGTGAATCACAATCTTTAATGTATGCATCTTGCAACACTCCCCGGGAGAAGAGATTTGTATCAACTGTTTGAAAGAAAAGGAGCAGATATAAACAGGGATTTGGTTGTCTGGTGTGCAAGGGCAATCAGGAAAATTAATCTGAATTAACTGAAGCATGAATTTAATTTGGATCCTTCTGCCAAGTTACATTTTGCACATAATCCTCATTCAGAAGGAAAGTGTCTTCCATTGAGTACAGAGTATTTGGCTCTGGCTGCATACCTGTTGACATCGATATCCATTACCAGTTTAGAATAGATTAGTTGCACTGTCCAGGGACTATTAAATAGAGAATTTGTTTGCATTTTTCTACGCTCACGGTTTGACAGGCAAGCTGCCAAGCATTTTAGAATTAACTACACAAAAACATTACCTCCTCTACGGTGGGGAAAATGGAATTGGCAGGACTCAGTCCTGGGGAATCAGGACTCACGTAGTGTAACTAGGGTAGCTTAACTAGTACAGCACAACCAGACCAGTCAGAACAAGCATCATCCAGCCAGAAAAACAGTGTTGGATCCGTGTGTTAAATAGATCACGAATGGAAAAAAACCACCCATTACTAACACTCTTGGGAAGATGGGAAGAAATAGTGCTTTCAAATAACTGTCTTTTTTTTTTTTTTTTTAAAGGTAACACTTTTTCAAGTATCTGCCCCATAAGTCCCTGCAGTTTACCTTCCCCTGTCTTCGCACCCTCAGAGTGCTCCCGGCTCTGCACAGCAGAAACATCTCCTCTCCCTGCGTCCTGCTGCATCAGGCACCGGCCAAAGACCGGGAGTTATTTTAAGAAAGTTATTGGGAGAGCGTTATTTGATTGCTTAGTGTTTCTAGGTTTTTGTTAAACTGTGGTAAATTAGCTACAGGAAAACAAACAAACAAGGGATTTTTTGAGGGGGAAAAAAAAAAAAAAAAGAGTGAGAGAGAAAGGACGAGAGGGGAAGCAAACAAAAAGCTTTTCTGAGATGTGAGCGATACGGACACCCAATCTTCGTCCCAGGCTGCTCTTGGGACAGGGAGAGACCCCTCCACCCCAGCCGGGGTGAGAACAGGGAGCTGCCGGGGAGCAGCTCCGCCGGCCCGGCCGCGTCCTCTTCCCGCCGTGGTCCCGGCTCTCCCAGAAGGGAAGCCCCAGGACGGGAACTCCCAAGGGCAGAACCGCCGCGGATGGAGAGCGGCGAGGCCCCGGGACCCTCCGAGGCGCCCTCACTAGGGCGGCGATTTTCCTGCCAAGAACAGGTGGGTGGGCGCAGGGACAGGCGGCACTGGAGCCCCGGCCGGCGCAGCCGTCCATGCGGTGCCTTCTCCAGCCCCGAGCCCACGCGGCCGGAGCGAGGAGGCTGCGGATTCCAAAAGGGAGCCGAGCCCGGCCCCACCGACAGAAGCCCCGCTCATGCACCCCTCCGGACCGCGCCCTTGACGGAGAGCAGGCCGGGGAAGGGGATACCCTACCGGGACCGATGCCCACCCTGGACCGCCCTCCTCTCCCTCCCACGCGGAACCGGCCGTGGCCACGTCGCGCCCTAATGGGGAAGCGTCGCCAGCTCTGCTCTTCGGCGCTCGGCCCGGAAAGAGGC